>CAUYPK010064316.1:0-10263 GCA_963574355.1 Loris lydekkerianus
TATGAGACCGACAGCAGTGATGATGATATCTCCAAACTCAGTGATGATGACAATGTCTATGCTGATACCCTCACATCAGATACAGCTGAAGCTCTGTTTGGACATACAGATGAGGAGGAGGAGGAATCCAGTTTTGAAGGAGTTTAACCTTTGTGATTTAGCTTGATTACCTGTTAAGCTACGGTTTTCTGCACTTTATTTAAAGTTTTAAAGTTGTTGTTGCTGATTTACAGTTTTTCTTTAGCAATAAATATTGAAAAGCATTTAACCTACTGATTCCTCAGTTATTGTAATTGTTTTGGGTATATATTTTTATTTTTGAAAATTACCAGTGGCTTCTGCATTTTCCACCTCAGCTTATACTTGAGTCACAAAATTTTCCTAGTTTTTAGGGTAAAATTAAGGGGGTCAGCTTATACTCGAGTATATATGGTATTCTTGGGACCCTAGGATGAAACCCACCTGGTCGTGATGTAAAATTTCTTTCATGTGTTCTTGGATTCTGTTTGCTAGGATCTTATTGCATATTTTTGCATCAGTATTCATTAGAGGTATTGCTCTATAATTTTTTTTTTTTTTTCTTGTTAGGTCTTTTTCTGATTTGGGAATCAGGGTGATATTTGCTTCATAGAATGTGTTGGGAAGTATTCCTTCTTTTTCTATGTTTTGGAAAAGGTTAAGTAATATAGGTACTAGTTCCTTTTTAAAGGTTTGGTAGAATTCTGATGTGAAGCCATCTGGTCCTGGGCTTTTCTTTTGGGGGACATTTCTTATATTTGATTCTATTTCAGAACTTGTTATAGGCTTATTCAATATTTCCACTTCCTTCTGGCTGTCTAGGAGGGTGACATGTTTCCAAGTATTCATCTATTTCCTTCAGATTTTAATACTTCTAAGAATATATTTTTATGTAATATCCATTAAGAATTTGTTGAATTTCTGAGAAGTCTGCTGTTATTTGGCCTTTATCATTTATGATTGATGAAATTAGGGATTTTAAATTTCTACTATGGTTAGATTAGCCAAAATTTTATCTATTTTAAGATAAATTTTAAAAAAACAACACTTTGATTGGTTGATCTGCTGTATAATTCTTTTGTTTTCAGTTTCATTAGTTCTGCTCTAATTTTTGTTATTTCTTTTCTTATGCTGGGTTAAGGTTTGGAATGTTCTTCCTTTTCCAATTGCTTGAGATGTCCCATTAAGTTATTGACTTCCTCTCTTTCCGTTCTTTTGAGTAAGGCTTGTAACACTTAAATTTTCCTCTTAGGACTGACTTTGCAGTATCCCAGAGGTTCTGATAGTTCATGTCTTCATTATCATTTTGTTCCAAAAATTTGGTAATTTCCTTCTTAATCTCATCTATGACCCAGCTATCACTCAGCATGAGGTTATTTAGTTTTCAAGTTTTTGTATGAGTATACAGATATCTGTTGTTACTGATTTCAACTTTTACTCCATGATGATCTGAGAAAATACAAGGAATGATTTCTATTCTTTTAAATTTACTGAGGTTAGACTTGTGACCTAAGATGTGATTAATTTTGGAGGATTATCCATGGGCTAATGAGAAGAATGTGTATTCAGTTTTGTTAGGAGAAAATATTCTGTAGATATCTCTTAAATGAAAGTGTTGAATGGTTAAGGTTAAGTCTAAAATTTCTTTGGTTAGGTTCTTTTGGAGGAATCTATGCAACACTGTTAAAGGAGTGTTAAAATCTCTGACCCATTATGATGCTGGAGGAAATCAAGTTGCTCATGTATATTAGAGTCTCTCTTATAAATTGAGGTATTTTTTGGTTGGGTGCATAAATGTTCATAATTAAAATGTCATCATGTTGAGTGTTGCATTTAACAAACATGAAGTGACCGTCCTTATCTTTCCTTACTTTTGTTGGTGTAAAGCCTATTATATCTGTGAATAAAATTGCAACACCTGCTTTTTTCTGATTTCCATTTGCCTGAATTATTGATGACCATCCCTCCACCCTGAGTCTATGTTTACCTTTTAAGGTAAGGTGAGATTCTTGAATGCAGCAGATGTCTGGCCTGAGTTTTTATATCCAGTCAGGCAACCTGTGCCTCTCTAGAGGACAATTTAAGCCATTCACATAAATTGAGGGTATTTATAAGCCAGACAGTATTTTGGGTATTGAGTTTTTTGAAAGTCCAGTGGACATTTTTAATCCTTTCACCACTGTGGAAGTTGGAATTTGATCAAAAGTTTCTGAGTGAATTTACTTTTTTGGTGGAGGATTGTGATATTCATTGTGGAGGATAGGGCTGAAAATTCCTGGAGAGCTGGTTTAGTTATGGCAAATTTCTTCAACATGTGAATGTCATTAAAGTATTTAATTTTTCCATCATAGATGAAACTCAGTTTAGCTGGATACAGGATCCTAGGTTGAAAGTTATTTTGTTTTAGGAGGTTAAAGGTTGATGACTACCCTCTGCTAACTTGAAGGGTTTCAGCAGAGTGATTTGCAGTCATTCTAATGTTCTTCACCTTGTTGGTTATGGTTTTCTTATGTCTCGCTGCTTGCAGTATTTTCTCCTTCATATTAACTTTGGTGAAGCTAATTATGTGTCAATGAGAATTTTTATTTGGATTGAGTCATGCTGATGTTCTGAAACTATCTAGTATCTGAATTTCAGAATCTCTTGGCATATCTGGGAACTTCTCTTTGATTGTTTCATGAAGTAAAGCATCTGTATCCTTCACAGCAACCTCATCACCTTCAGGTATTCCTATAAGGTGAATATTAGATCTCTTTGCATTATCCCAAAGCTCTTTAAGAGAAGGATCTGTTTTTGTTCTCCACTTTTTTTCCACTTTGAGCCTTTGGGAGTGTTCAAAAGCATTGTCTTCAATGTCAGAGTTCCTTTCTTCTGCCTGCTCCATTATGTTACTTAGGGATTCTACTGTATTTCTCAGATGTTTGAGGGTGGAAAGTTCTTTCCTCAATGTGTCAAAATCTTTGTTAATTGTGTCTTTGAATTCGTTGAATTCTTGAGACATCTTTTGAATTACTCCTTGAAATTGTAATTCCACTTTTACCTTCATTCTGTTGATCATATTTTCTATCCAAATTCTGAACTCAATTTCTGACATCTGCGACATTTGTTCATGAATGAGATCTTGTGCTGTGTCTGCTTTATCTTTCCTTGGGTGAGTTTATATACTCTGACTGTTCATGTTGCCAGAGTTTTTCTGCTGATTCTGCCTGATCATTGTTTTTCACCATTGGCTAGATAGGCAGGTAAGGTGAAATTGGATTGGGATTTCATTGAGTTGTGGTTAATCAGCCCTTTGTCAAGGATCTGAGACTGATGATGGCAGCTTTTTCCTCTATAGCTTTGCAAAGGACCCATACAGTATTACAGTTTGAGGCTGAGGAAACCTGCTTGGTGTAGTGGGGTTAGGTGGCTCTGTCTTGTATTCAGCTGGTTCTTGTCCAATCCTAGTAGATCAGTGACTCCTGTGAAGTGTTAGCTGTGGAGAAATACAAGCAACTAAGACACTCCACCCCTCATGGACAACAACTGGAAGAGGAAAATCAACCCTTCCCATTATCACACAACCAGGGTATGACCCAAGAGGGTCCTTGGGTGATTGGGCCAGGTTAGGAGTTTCAAACCTATTGATCCAGTCAGTACGAACTCTCAAGTGGGAGAGTTCAAAAGGTCTCCAGCAGCTAGATGGCAGAGGTCTACAGGTTGCTCAAATATGGCTTGCTCTGGTTCTCTGTGGAGTCAGAAAGGCCCGACCTGTAGCAGAGTTGGACCAGGGGGCTGAGTCTCTTTCTCCAGCATGCTCCTCTTTCACATCCATTCACTGGTAACCCCACAGAGCTGAGGTCATGCTCCCTCCAATAAGCAGATGTGCCTGTCAGCGTCAAAGGATGGTCACTGCCCCCATGGCCTGGCCACTACCCTCTGTTACCAGCTGGTTTGGGGAGCTGATGCCTGCCTGCCTCAGGTACTCAATAGCCACTGGCGAGTGTTCCACTTGGACTCAGTCTAATCCTGAGGGTAACAAGTCAGCAAATGCTTTTCTCCCTCAGCCACTGCGCCTTTGCCCATGCCACTCTGCAGCACCAGTATCCATATAGAGTGGGTTATGGTTTCCTCTGGCAGTCCTCAGAGTTGGGGCGGTGTTTCTCCAAGATTAGACCCCAGCAGGATGGGTCTATCATTGCTAAATCTTTGTGGGTAGTGACCCTGCGCAGTTCCCAGTTGACTGCCACAGCCAGGGAGTTCTGGCTATAGGAGCAGCTCCAGGAGCACAGGGCACAGGGATCCAGCTGCAGGGAAGGGGACACTGCACATGGTTTTGACAGTGCCTGGCACTCGGTTACTTCAGCAAGGAGAGCGCTCAGCGCATGACTCTGTCCAGGCGGGAGTTCAGTGTAGAGGCAAAGTGGGCATGGGGGGCAGGGTGATGGACGTGCAGATCTAGCAGGCTCTGGCTGGGGGGGTCACTTTCTCTGACAGGGAGGAGGGGTGCTGCTCATGAGCTTCCTCCCACAGTCTGCAGGGGTTAGTCTTCTGGTTCATCAGGCAAGGGGGTAAGGGAGGACTGGAAGTTAAGAATGGCAGGAAAACGTTAGTTCAATTTTTCTGCCTGGGAAGAGAGTCTTCAGGGTCACAACAGGGTTCCTCTGGGGAAGCAGACCCCACTTCCTACAGCTCTCACCCATGGGGTGAGACAAGAGGTCCTCAGTTCATTGCTTGCCTATAGTAAAACTACAGGAGAAAATGAAGAGAAAAATAAAAAACAAAACAAAAACAAAAACAAAAAAAAACAACAAAAAAAAAAAGAAAAAAAAAAAACAAGAAAAATCAAAAACACAACCTTCTTGAGGGAGGGGATGATCACTTTTCCTTTGGGACAAATTTTTACCTGAAGTTTGCTTTCTTGGAGTCGCAGCTTGCCTCAGCAGAGGTGACCTGCAGTTATTACTCTTCTCTCTCAGCTTGGCTCCCAGTCTTCAGCTTAATTGGGTACTTTCTGGAAATTATACTTCCCTCTGGATGGGAGCTTCTGTTGGAGGCTGGCTCCAGTCAGCCATCTTGCCCCTCCCCCTGGTCTTTGTTTTTGATTCTATTTATGTAGTGTATTAGATTCATAGATTTGCATATGTTAAACCAACTTTGTGCCTCTGGGATAAAACCCACTTGATCATGGTGTATAACATTTTTAATGTATTGTTGTATTCTGTTTGTTAGTATATTGTTGAATTTTTACATCTATAGTCATTAATCATATTAGTGTATAGTTTTCTTTTTTGGGGGGGTCCTTTCCTGGTTTGGGTATCATGGTGATATTTACTTCATAGAATGTGTTGGGGCAATTTCCTTCTTTATATTTGGGAAAAGTTCATACATTATAGGAACTAGTTTGAAGGTTTGATAAAATTCCAGTGTGAAACTGTATTGTCCAGGGCTTATATTTTGGGGGAGATTTTGTATAATTGATGCTATTTCAGTACTTGATATTGGTCTATTTAAGATTTCTAAATCTTTTTGGATGAGTTTTGGAAGGTATTATGCTTTCAGATATTGATCCATTTCCTCTATATTTTCATATTTCTGGGCATATAGTTTTTTGTAATAATTGTTGAGAACTTTTTCTATTTCTGTGGCATCTTTTGTTATTTCCCTTTTGTCACTTCTGATTGTAGTTATCATAGATCTTATTTTTCTGTTTCTGGTTAGTTTAACCAAGGGTTTATCAATTTTGTTAATTGTTTCAAAGAACCAACTTTTTGTGTCACTGATCTTCTGAATAATTATTGTGTTTTCAATTTCATTTAATTCTGCTCCAATTTTTTTTCCCTTTAATTTTGGTTATTTCTTTTCTTCTGCTGGGTTTGCTATTAGATTGTCCTTCCTTTTCCAGTTGGTTGAGATGGCCCATTAGGTTGCTGAATTGCTCTGGTTCTATATTCTTGATGAAGGTATCTAATGCTATAAATTTTCCTCTAAGGACTGCCTTTGCAGTATCCCAGGTTTTGATAATTTGTGGCTTCATTATCATTTTGTTCCAGAAAACTAATAATCTCCTTCTTGAACTCATCTATAACCCATCTATTATTCAGCCTAAGGTTGTTTTGTTTCCATGATTTTATTTCAGTGTGAACATTTCTGTTGCTGTTGACTTCAACCGTTATTCTTTGATGATCTGAGAAGATACAGGGGATAGTTTCTATTCTTTCAAATTTGAGGTGAGCTATGTGACCTAAGATATGATCAATTTTGGAAGATGATCTTTGGGCTGATGAGAAAACTGTGTATTTGATTTTGTTAAGATGAAATGTTTGGGAGATTTTTTTAAGTCAATTTGTTCTAGGGTCTTGTTTACGTCCATTATTTCTTTGTTTAGTTTCTGCTTGGAGGATCTGTCCAATACTGCAAGTGGGGTATTAAAATCTCCCCATCTATTTTAGTGTGGGAAGATATCACATTTTTCAGACCAGTTGTTTTATATATCAAGAAGCATTCAAATAGGGTGCATAGATGTTAACCATTTTAATCTCTTCACATTGTGTGTTTACCTTAACCAGTATGTACGGTTCAACTTTGCCTTTCATCATTTTTGATAGTTTGAATTGCATTGTATCTGCATAAAAGATTGCAACCCCAGCTTTTTTCTGCTTTCCATTTGTCCGGAATACCATTGCCCATCCCTTCATTCTGAGTCATGACTTATATTTTCAGGTAAGGTGAGTTTCTTGTAGGCAGCAGATATCTAGCCTGAGTTTCTGTATCCAGTCGGCCAACCTATGCCTCTTTAAGGGAGTTTTCAAAGCATTCACATTAATTGAGAGAATTGATAGATGTGGCAGAGTTTTGGCCATCTTATTTTTCAAAGGTTCACAGCTTAGTTTTATGCCTCTCACTACTGTGGAAGCTAGGCTTCGTTCTTTAATTAGTGGGCAGGTTTACTTTGGCGCTTTATCCTTCTATCAACTGTTATGAAGAATGGATCTGTGTATTTCTTATAGAACTGGTCAAATCATGGCATATTTCCTCAGCATGTGGATGTCAGTGAAGTATTTGATTTCTCCATCACAAATGAAATTCAGTTTAACAGGATTGTCAGTGCCCTCTGTGTGACCCCGTCACCACGGGAATAAAAACAGCTGAAGAGTGAAGAAAGATGGCCAACTGAAGCCCACTTTTGGCAGAGGCTTCCATCCAAAGAGAGAAATAATTGGCAGAAATACCCAATAAAGCGGACGATCGGGAGCTGAGCTGAGAGAGGATCAATAGGTTCACATAACCCCTGCTACGACAAGCTGGGACTCCAAGGAAACAAATTTCACGTAAAAAACCCATCCCAAAGAGGACAGAATCCTTCCTTCACCCACCCCCCCAAGAGTGGCATGAGGCAAGTAGAGAACAGGGGACCTTTTGTTTCACCAAAGGGGACAGAACGACTGAGGACTGGGACTCCCTCCATGGAGAGATACTGATAAAAGCCCAGTCAGTCTCTGACCTGGGCCAAAAGCTAATCTAATATTCTCCCTACCTTATGGAACTCCCATCTACCCCTCCCCCTTTTCCTGGCAGTCTGCAAGACTACCCACTTCAAAATCTGGAGCATTTGGCAGATTTTTTTGCTAGGGCGGGGCACCTCATGAGCTGTGGGACACTTGCTCTGAAACTATAATTTTAATAGAGGTGGGAAATCACAATGGGAGAGAGACTTGTCCCATGTAGGAAAGAGCATAGCTCGGGCTCTACACTACTAACCACCAGGAACTGCGGCCCACTGGATTCCCGGCTTGGCAGCCCACAGTGGATGGCTCAGTTCCCCACTGGGTTCCTACAACTGGAGACCACAGTGATGACTCCCACCTGGTTCCTGTGACCTCCAGCTGCAACTCCCACTCAGCTACTGTGACCCATATGGCCCATGACCTGATACTCCCACCGAGCTACTGTGACCCATGATGCCCAGAGCCAGTGACTCTGCCCTCCATCTCCTGAGACCAGCAGCCAGCCCACAGCCAGCAATTCCCACCCAGACCCTGTGACCCAAGTCCATCGATTCCTGTCCCACTCTGCAACACATGACCTGTGGCTGGTAACTCCCACCCAGCTCCTGTGACCCACAACACACAGGGCTGTGCACAGCCCATACACGGCAACTCATGCCCAGCTCCTGCAGCTCAGGGCTGGTGAATCTGTCCTTTGGCACCCTGCCTGGCTCCTGAGACCCATGGCCCATGGCTGGTGACTCCTGCAACACCTGAATCCCCTGAGGCTGGCCACTCTGCCTTCCAGTCACCTATCTGCTCCTATGTCTGAGGCCAGGGATCAGCAGCTCCACTACTTGGTTTCCTGCCCAATTCCTGTGACCCTTGTGGCCAGTGGCAATGATCTCCAGCTCCCTGGGGACTCCTGTGACCTGCACACAGCAGTACCACAGACTAGAGGCACCGCCCCGGACACCGGCAGTGCCACCATGACAGTGGTGGCAGCTTGGCAGTCGCTTCCACTAGGGTGAAATTGAGCTGCCATTGAACACCCACTGCCTAGATGCTGAAGAGCTTTTGAACTCTCCTACCTGATTGGTATTTGTGTCAACCAGGACAATTGGTTTGGAACATTTCACCTGGGCCTATCACCTGGGGACCCATCAAGGTTGTACCCTGGTTGTGTCATTGTGAGAGTGTGGAATTCTCCATTCCACTTGTCACCAGTAGGGGATTGGGGTGTCTTAGTGGCTTATATATCTCCTTCACTAGGATTGGACAGAGACTAGCTGAATACTGGTCAGTGCCATCTATCCCCACCACGCCAAGCAGATGCCCAGAAATTCAGGCAGTAGTTCTGAGTAGGAACTTTTTAAAGCTCTAAGGCAAGCATCCTAGACTTTTTAAACAGGGGAACAATTCACTGTCCCTCAGATCACTGGAGGGCCAGACTATAGTTTAAAAAAAAAAAAAAAATCTATGAACAGGGATTAAAGATGGCGGCCAAGTAACAGCTTCCCTGTAACTGGGTACGGCGAGTCTGGGGAGACAAGACTCCAGACATCTCTGGCCAATGGGATCTGCCTATGATCATCCCTTTGAGGATACAAGGAGCCAGCAAGGGACTTCTGGACCCCAGAAGGAGGACAAAAACAGTGGAAAACTGGCAAGTGGCTGTGTGTGTTCGATCAACCTAATCATGCCGGCAACCATGAGTACAAGCAGCAGTGAGACTGCAAACCAGAAAGGCTTTACCTGTGAACTGTTTTTGTGTTCTTAGAGTTGGAACTCAGTTGAGCTGCCTTGGGAAGAGCTTGAGCAGGAATGTGGAGAATGTTGGGCATTGTCTGGGGCCTCAGAATAAGCCACTAAGCTGGGCGAAGTAAGCCATTGTGAAAGAACTGCTCGGGCAAACTCCACCCTCAGGGTCCCAGAGCAAGGATTGGGCAGGACAAAGTAAACCAGTGACTGAGCAGCCTAAAGACGGGGAGTGAGCTGCCTTACAGCCTTAATCCTTAGGGACAGAGTGAGATGGTTTTGGCACACTGGAGCCTTGGGCTGTTGCCCTGGGTAGAGTGCCGTGATGTCACAGCTCATAGTAACCTCAAACTCCTGGGCTTGGCGCCACCCAGACATCTATAAGAGCTGTGCAGTGACCCCGACCGGTGACCCACACCCACCGGGCCTCCACATTCCCTGACCAGGAACTGCAGGAACCACACAACCCTGCATCCTCCCTTCTGTGTCCTCCCAGCCTAAACACTAGCCCATTCATCAGGCCAGGGACGCTGGTAGCTGCGTGTCCTCTGGAGCCCTCCCTGCCTCTGCACAGAGTTGTTCTCCTGGTTAGAGACTGCTGGAGCCTTGGGCTGTCTGTGCCAAAGTCACTGGGTGCCAGGCACTCCCAGACTCGTGTGCACCACCCCCAGCCCTGTTGCTGGATCCAGGTGTGTCACACACCAGAGTTGCTTCCGCAACCAGAACTCCCTAGGTAGAGCAGCCCCAGAGGAACTACACAGGGTCACTCCCGACAAACATCCAGCAAATATAGAGTGATCCCGCTGGGGTCTAATCTTGGAGAGACGCCTCCCCAACTCTGAGGATAGCCAGAGGCAATGGTGAAAAACAATCATGAGGTGAAATCAACAGAAAAACTCTGGCAATATGAATAATCAGAGTAGATCAACTCCCCCAAGGATCACTGGGGCTGAAACAACACAAGACCCCATGCACAAACAAATAGCTGAGATGTCAGAAATTGAATTCAGGATCTGGATAG
>CAUYPK010064319.1:0-11190 GCA_963574355.1 Loris lydekkerianus
TTCTCCTTAGCAAAGTATCCCAGGAATGGAAGAAAAAGTATCCAATGTACTCAGCCCTACTAGGAAGCTAAACTATAGCTTTCACATGAAGGCTATAACCCAACTATACCACAAGACTATGAGGAAAGGACCAAGGAAGGGCAAGGGAGGGGGGAGGTTGGGGTGGAGGGAGGGTAATGGGTTGGGCCACATCTATGGTGCATATTTTTATCTATAATAAAAAAAATAAAAATAAATAAAAAAGAAATGTTCATCATAGCACTGTTTACAAGACACACCTCAGTCAGAAAAAGAGTGCCTAAATTTCAATAAAATGGGGGATTTCTTATACAAATCATGCTATATACATAAGATTGCTCTTACTTACATAACAATAAAAAAAATCTCCTACAGCTCTGCTTGCCTGAAAAAAAAAGTCTGGATATTAAGTAAAAAATTGGGTTATAAAATAACATGAACATAAATACATGTATATAAAAAAAAGAACACACAAGTCTTAATAGAATATACCACAAAATACTATTTAGGTGATTCTTACTACTTTCTGTGTGCCTTTTTGTATCTCCTGAGTTATCTGTAGTAAATCTACATTAGTTTTACAAAATATTTTAAATGTTGTAAAAGCCAGGTGTTGAATCCCAGCACTTTAAGATGCTTGAGCCCAGGAGTTTGACACTATGATTATATCACTGTATTCTACCCTCAGATAACACAGAAGACTTTGTATCAAATAAAAAAGTTATAAAAAATAATGCATTTTTGGCCAGGATTACACCAAGCACTTTGGAGGCTGGGGTATGGGGATCACTTGAGCCCAGGAGTTCAAGAGTAGCCTGAGCAATGTAGCAAGACCCTTCTTCCACAAAAACAAACAAACAAACAAAAAAAAACCAAAAACAGAAAAATTAGCAGGTATGGTGACACATGCCTGTAATCCCAGCTATTTGGAAGATTGAGACAGAAGGATTGGTCAAGGCCAGGATTTTAAGGTTACAGTAAGTTATAAAGATCCCACTACACTCTTAAAATGGGTGAAAGAGTGAGACCCTACCTCATACAGAAAAAAAAAAAGAATAGGAACAGAAAAAGAAAAAAAGAAAGGCATAATAAATGAAGGAATACTCCAGTAAAAAAACCAAAGTTATTACACTTTATGTTCTTTTTTTTTTTTTTTTTTTTGAGACAGAGTCTCACTCAGTTGCCCTAGTTAGAGTGCCATGGCATCATACCTTACAGCAACCTCAAACTCTTGGGCTCAAGCAATCCTCTTGCCTCAGCCTTGTGAGTACCTGGGACTATAGGCACCACCCACAATGCCCTGCTATATTTATTTATTTATTTATTTATTTTTTCAGTTTCTTTTCCCAGGGCTGGGTTTGAACCCAACACCCCACCGTATATGGGGCCAGTGCCCTACTCCTTGAGCCACAGGCACCCATCACCCTGCTATTTTTAGAGACAGATTCTCACTATTGGTCAGGCTGGTCTCAAACTCCTAAACTCCTGCAATCCACTTGCCTGAGCCTCCCAGAGTGCTAGGATTACAGCCACCATGCCCAGCCTACTTCTTATGTTCTCATGGCTAATTTGACATTCTGAAATGTCCTTTTGAAACCGACTATAAAATTCCACCTAAGAATTTTTTGCATGTTTTCATAAAGCTATTATACATTCTCTTTACTTTGTATTTTCCCTACTAAAACATGAAATTACCTGTTAAACCATTAAAGCAGACTAAGAAAGAAAAATCCTAAATGAATAGGTTTATGTCTTCTATTCATACACAGTAAGTACCAGGGTATAAGAACTTTTTTTTTTCTTTTGCAGATAAGGAAACTAAGGTTCTACAACCACACAACAAGTAGAAATCAACAAAACTGAAGTTTGAATCCTTCCTTATCTGGCTCATTTCCATCTTACCAAACTCATGCTTTAGAATTTGCCCACTGATTTAGGCTACATAGTCAAAAATCATTCACTGGTATTTAAAAACTTCATATGCAAAACTCCCAACTAAAGACAGCTAGCTGCCTATGTTTATTTATCCCACTTCCCTATAATATAAACTTATTAGCAGACTTATTAGTAAAGGGCTGAAAAACTTATGAAGTCAAAATGACAAGAAAGAAATGAGCCATCAACATAAGGAGAGTGCAGCAAAATTCTGGGAAACTAAAATCCAAAGTAAGAATGGTGAGGATAAAAACTGAGAACATATGTCCTACAGAAAACCAGAGATGGTGGGGATTTAGAAACACGAGCTAGAAACACTAGCTGAAATGAGAAAAGCCCATCTCTGACTACTCAAAAGCCAATCATTCCACACATACAGAAGAGGATACCACTGAACTAGAAATGTTGTGAACTACCCCAAAATGAACAGAGGAAAATTTAATAAATGTATTCAATTATTTAAAAATCAGAACATAAGATTCAACTATATCTCTACTGATGAACTCCCCTCATTCAGAGGTTGGAGGAAAAGAAACTTAAATTATACTCCAAAATATACTCCAAACTTAAATATACTCAAAAGCAGCATTTAGGTATGAGAAAAATTACCTTGAATCAGAAACTCAAAACGTAAGAACATAAAGGGGGGGGGGGGGGCTGAGACTCAGAAATGTCAAGAGTTGATTATTCAGGAAAGAAAAAGAAAATGAAAAATACCACCTCAGGGGTGAAGCCCAAAATTATTAGATTAAAAATATACTTTAAAAAAATAAATAAATAAAATAAAGTGCACTGCTTTAAGTTGGTCAAATAACCAAATGAATGAAATTGAGAAAGAGAGAGAAGTAGAATAAGAAAAAAAATGTGGTGTGTAGAATTGGCAAGCAGAAAACGGACTAAAAGACAGTATGAAATTATAAACCTATCAGGGAGCAAAATGGAGGCATAGAGAACCCCAGACCTCATCTACTAACATAATATACTGACTTCACTACATATGGCCCAAAAAGCCTTAAGAAATCCACAGGTTGTAACATCCCATGAAAATTCAGTAGCAGTGAAATGGGTAAGAAAAACTATTTCAACCATGACAGTTCTTCCCCTAAACCAGCACCCATTAGCAAAATTCATGGAGAAGAGTGGGTGGCACGTATGTCCAATACATATTCTGTCTTTTAGGGAGTCTGCCAAAGAACTAGTATACTTTGGATACCTAGGGTCCACTAAAAACTTGAGAGCTCAGCAGCACCAGAGAACCTGTACCACTGTAGAGAAACTTGTACAACTTGGTTTAATGAGAAGAAAGTGCTCAATGAAAGTGCCTTTTTGATGCTAGTAATCCCACCACTACTGAGAGGCTGAGGTAGGTGGATTTCTTGAGCTCAGGAGTTCCAGACCAGTCTGAGCAAGAGTGAGACCCCATCTCTAAAAACAGCTGGGCATTGTGGCGGATGCCTGTAGTCACAACTACTTGAGAGGCAGAAGTAAGAGGAATGCTAGAGTCCAAGAGTCTGAAGTTGCTGTGAGCTATGATGCCATGATACCCTACAAGGGCAACTAAGTGAGACTCTCCCCCTCACCAAAAAAAGCTGCTCCCTTCGGAAGGAAATAAAAAATGGGAATATGCATCCACTATTCCTGCCACCTGGTGGTATGCCCAAGGGACTACTTCTGCCTAGCCTAACTTTAAGCAATGACTTAAACAACACATTTTGGGTACCTGGGAGCTGTAGAGAATAAAAAAGCTCAGCAGGCTTGTTGCAGCAACAGATAGCAAAGGGAACAAGAGATTTTCTCTAATTGGGAAAATATCTCTAATTGGGAAATTACACACACATGTAAAAAGACAATACCTCTCCAGACAGAGAGGCCTCCAGAATCTCTAGCTGAGCTAATGAGTGAAAGTCTTCCTTCATAAAAACCAGTTTGTAGAGATTGGGAGAAGTACTTGTTTGTTCAGTGTACAAACCTCTGCAAAAAAAATTACAAAACACACAAAGAAGCAAGGAAACATGATCCAATAAAGGAAGAAAATGAATCTGCAGAAAATAAAGAACCAGCAATGTATGAATTACCTATTAAAGCAGTCAAAGTAATTGTCTTAAGGAAGATCAATGTACTTACTACAAGAGAACATCAAGAGACAAGTAAATGAAATCAGGAAAACAATACATTTGAAAAATGACAGTAAGTAAAAAGAAATTATTTTTAAAAAGGCCCAACAGGATTTCTAGAGCTGAAGAATAAAATAACTTAATTGGAAACTTCATTAGAGAGGTTCAACAGCAGATCTGATCAAGCAGAACAGAAAACTAGCAAATCATTTGGACATCTGAAATAATTAAGTCAGAGGGACATAATCAGAAAATATAAAAACTGAAGAAAGCATAAGGAACTTATAGAACATAATCAAGTGGATCAATATACACAATATGGGAGTTCAAGAAGGAAATTAGAGTGGCACCTGTGGCTCAGTGGGTAGGGCAGGGGCCCCATATACCAAGGGTGGCAGGTTCAAACCCAGCTTTGGCCAAAATGTAAAAGAAATAGCTGGGCATTGTGGCAGGCTCCTGTAGTCCCAGCTACTTGGGAGGCTGAGGCAAGAAAATCACCCAAGCCCAGGATTTGGACGTTGCTGTGAGCTGTGACGCCATTGCACTCTACTGAGGGCGATAAAAGTGAGACTCTATCTCTTAAAAAAAAAAAAAAAAAAAAGGAAATTAAAGAATAGGACAGAGAGCTTACTTAAAGAAATAATGGCCCCAAACTTCACGCATGTGATAAAGGAAATGAGCATTCAAATTCAAGAAGCTCAAAGAACTCCAACTGTGACGATACAGTGAGGCTGGCAAAAGTCAAAGACAAAGTGAATCCTGAGAGCAAGAGAAAAACTGACTAGTCATGAACAAGGGCAATCCTATGAGATTATTAATGTATTTCTCAGCATAAACATAATAGGTCAGAAAGAGTGGGATAATTTAGCCAAAGGCCTGAAAGAAAAAGCTGCCAAACAAGAGTAATATATCTCACAAAATGTCCTTCAAAAATAAAAGACAAATAAAGACCTTCCCAAATAAATAAAAACGGAGAAAGTTTATCACTACCAAACCTGCTTTACAAGTGCTAAAAGGAATCCTTTAAGTTGAATCAAAAGGATGCTGCTAGACAACAAGAAAGCATACAAAAGTTAAATATAAACAAATACAGACAGACTCCCATAATACTGAAATAATGGTGTGCAAATCATTCTTAATTCTGGTATACCATTTAATAAACAAATGCATTTTAAAAAATAATAACCATAAAACCAAGTTAATATTTATAAAATATTACATAGTTCTGACTTTCATGACAAAACATTGGTGAGGGGAAGCAGTCTTGTACGACTGAAATTAAGTTATAAGTCTTTAGACTGTTACATCTGTAAGATGTTTTATGTAATCTCCATGATAACTACACAAAAAAATACCCATAGCAGATGGACAAAATTGTTTTTATAAAGTGTCATTCCAAAAAAAAAAAAAAAAAACAATGAAACATAAGAAAGCAGAGGAAAAAAAAGGAACAAAACAACTACAAGATATACAAAAAACAATTAACGAACTGACGATACTAAGTCCTCCATCAGTAATCACTAGAATATAAATAGCTTAAATTTCCCAATGAAAAGACTTAAAGTAGGTGAATTCATTAAAAACAAAACCAAAAAAACTCCAACTGCATGCTATTTAATATGTTTAACAGATTTGCTTTAGACATAAAGGGACATATCTAGGCTAAAATAAAAATATGGAAAAAGATATTTTATATAAGTGGTAACCAAAAGAAAGCAGTGACATCCGTATTTGATCAGAAAAAATAGATTTTAAGTAAAAAACCATCAAAAGAGAAAAAGGCAGGGCATGATGAAAAATTAATTCACCAGAAAGCTACAACAATTACAAACAAACATGCACCAAACAAGCATAGCACCCAATCACATAAAGCAAGCATGGACAGAACTGAATAAAAGGCACTGACAATCACACAATAATAGCGTTAGAGGATTTCAATATCCCATAATCATTAATGATCAACCTGATGGAAGATGAATAGAAATAGAGGAAGTTAATAATATTACAGACCAACTAGATTTAACAGACATATACACAGTACTCCAACCAAAAGAGCAGAACATACATTCACCTCAACTGCACATGGAACATTCTAGTGCACATGTTAACCCACCAAAAAGGTTTTAATGACAATTTAAGATTGAAATCCTATCATATACCTTCTCTGACCACAAAAGAATGAAACTAGAAATCAATAATAAAGGAAAACTGGAAAATACACAAATATAAAAATTAAATGTCACTTTTGAACAACCAATGAATCAAAGAAGAAATCACAAGGAAATTTGAAAAATGAAAATGAAACATAACAAAACTAACAGATGCAGCAAAAACAGTGCCAAGAAGAAAGTTTACAGTGGTGAGAGCCTACTTAAAAAAAATTCAAATCAACAACCTAACTTTACACCTCAAGGAACTAATAAAAGAAAAACTAAACATAAAGATAGAATGAAAGAAATAACAATTAGAGTAGAAATAAATGTAATACAGAAAAAAAGAACAAAACTGATAAACACTTGATTAGACTAAAGGCAAAAAAGAGAAAAGACTAAAAACAAAAATCAGAAAATGGAAAGGACACTACCACTAATGCCATGGAATAAAAAGGATCATAATTGTTCTACTATGAACAATTATACACCAATACACTGAATAAACTAGAAAAATGAATAAATTTTAAGAAACATACAACCTACCAAGAATCATGAAGAGATACTAGATCCGAACAGACATGCATGTAGTTAACAAATGAAGAGACTGAATTGGTAATCAAAAACCTCCCGAAAGAAGTCTGGGATCAGATGGCTTCACTGGAGAATTCTACTAAACATAAAAAATGAACACCAATCCTTATAAAATTATTTCAAAAAAACTGAAGAGGAAATAATACTTCCAACCTCCTTTTATGAGACCAGCCTTACCTTGATATCAAAACCAAAGATATCATAGGAACACTACAGACCAATATCCTTAGTGAATAATGACACAAATATTCTCCAGAAAATACCAGCAAACCAAATTCAACCACATATTAAAAGGATTATACACCATGACCAAGTAGAATATACTCTTGGAAAGCAAGGTTGGTTGAACATATGAAAACCAATCACTATATTACATCAGAATAGGGGATAAAAATCACATGACAATCTCAACTGATGCAGAAAAAGCATTTGATAAAATTCAACTTTTCATGATAAAAACACTCAAAAAAGCAGAAATAGAAGAAAATTACCTCAACATAATAAAGGCCATATATGAAAAATCCACAGCTAACATCACATTCAAAAACTAAAAGTCTTCCGTGTGACATCAGAAACAAGCTCACTCTCAACCACTTTTATTCAATCAATTACTGGAAGTCCTAGAGATACCAATTATCAACAAAAAGAAATGTATCCACATTTGAAAGGAAGAAGTAAAATTATCTCTGTTCACAGATGACATGATTGTATATGTAGAAATCCTAAAGATTCCACTAAACAACCCTGTTAGAATTAATAAATGAATTCAGCAAAGTTGCAGGGTATAAGATCAACAGAGAAAAATAAGTTGCCTTTCTATATACTAAAAGTGAGTAATCTGAAAAAGAAATTAAGAAAGCCCTATTAGAATAGCAACAGAATAAAATACTTAAGAATAACTTAACCACAAAGGCAAAAAGACTTGCACAATGAAAACTAGAAATCATTGTTGATAGAAAGGTAAACCATGTTCACGGATTGAAAGACTTAATATTGTTAAAATGTCCGTACTATTCAAAGCAATCTACGGATTCAATGCAATCTCTATCAAAATCCTAATGATATTTTTTGCAGAAGTCGAAAAATAGTTTATAATATTCATATGGCATCCAGCAACCCCACTTGTAGGTACACATCCAAAAGAACTGAAAATGGGGTCTTAAAGAGATTATGTGCACATCCATGTTCACTGTAGCACTGTTCACCTAGCCAAGATGTGGAAGCACCCCAAATGTCCATGTGGACTGATGAATGGGTAAAGAAAAAGTGGTGTATAAATACAATAGAATATTATTCAGCCTTTGAAAAGAAAAAAATTCTGTCTACAGGATCCTGAGTACAACATGAATGAATCTTAAGTGCATTAAGACAAGTGACATGAGCAAGCCACAGAAGACAAATCCTCCATCATGCCATTTATGAGGTATCTAAAGTAATCAAACTATAGAAACAGTAGAATTGTGGCCTCCAGGGGCAAGAGGTTAATGGGGAAGTGTTATTCAATGGGTACAGAGTTTCAGTTTCGCAAGATGAAAAAGTTCTAGAGATCTGCTGCAAAACAATGTACAAATAGGCCAGGCACAGTGGGTTATGCCTATAATTCTAGCACATTGGCAGGCCAAGGCTGGAGGATTGCTTAAGCTTGGGAGTTCAAGACCAGCCTAAGCAAGAGTGAGATGCATCTCTACCAAAAGTAGAAAAGGGAGCCAGATGTGGCAGGTGCCTGTTGTCACAGCTACTCGGCAGGTTGAGGCAAGAAAGTTGAAACCACACACATATTCAGTCATATCAGTAAACGTAAATGGACTTAACTCACCTACTAAAACAAAAAGATTTCCAATTTAACTTATAACCCAAGCCTCAACTATATGCTGCATATGAGAAACAGAACTCCCAAAGTGAAAATAATGCAACTAAAAATGTAAGGGAAAAAAACAGAATAAGTTCATTAGTATGAGCTTATTCAAACTGGTTCAGAAAGGCAAAAATAAAATGACCAAAAGTTACCAAATAAACAGAGACAAAAATACAGCAAATCTTAATACCAGACAAGTAGAATTCAAGTCAAAAATGATTAAACACAACCATTACAAGGAGCACATTTTAATTCTAAAAGCTCACAACAAAGATTTGGCATTTATGACTATATATACATCAAGCAACAAACACAATCATTTTATGAAGAAGAAGCTACAGGATGTGCAAGGATCAAAAGGTAAAAACACACTAATAATGGCAAACTTTAATATACACTCAGTATAAAAAGAAAACAAATCCGGTGGACAAAAACAATGAAGGACTCCAGCAACTTAATAAATAAAGCATATCTTACAGCTATATACACCGTGGCCATAAAGTTCATGTGCAATTTAAAATAATACATGAACTTTATGGCCACCCTGTATATAATCAAACTTTACACCCAATGTTCCTCCTTCCCAAGTACTCATGGAACAATCATAAAAACTATTCATGTACTATTAATTAGAAAGAAAGGGTATTGGAATGGAGAAGAGAGAAGTGAAATTTTCTAAGCATACCAGCACTCAATAAAGTAAAATTCAACAGAGATAAAAGATAATCATAAAAAACACTCAATACAAAAGGCAAAAAATAATACGCAGAAGGAGCAACTACTGGGGTAACAGCCAAAACTAATCATACAAAAAATGTTATATACTTGGTCAAACCACCACAAATTAGAAGCTGAGATTATCAAATTGGTTTTTAAAAGACCCAATTTTAAGATGCTTATGTCTTTCTTTCTTTCTTTTTTTTTTTTTTGAGACAGAGCCTCAAGCTATCACCCTGGATAGAGTGCTGTAGCATCACAGCTCACAGCAACCTCCAGCTCCTGGACTCAAGCTATTCTATTGCTCCGCCTCCCAAGTAGCTGGGACTACAGGTCCCTGTCACAAGGCTCGGCTATTTTTTGGTTGCAGCCATTATTGTTGTTTGGCATCCCGGGCTGGATTCAAACCCGCCAGCTCAGGTGTACGTTGCTGGCGCCTTAGCTGCCTGAGCCACAAGCACCAAGCCAAGATGCCTATGTCTTTAAATATAAGGACATAAAGACAAACAGGTTAAAAGTTAAAAAAGTAACAAACAAAACCAAATGATGATATACCACGCTACCACCAATCCAAAGAGAGTTCAGAGTGATCACATTTTACTTCAAACATAGATTTCAATGATATCACCAGGGATGCGGTTGATTTCATATTGCTTTAAAGAGCCAATTAAGAGGACCTAATAACCCTTTTTACATATCCATTTATATACCTAATAACAGTTTCAAAATATGTAAAGCAAAAATTAATGCAATTTCAAAGAGGAATAGAAAAATCCACAATTACAGTCAGAAATCTTAATATGCTGTCAACAACAGAATGAGTAGACAGAATATAAGTAAGGGTGTTATTACAGACTTTAACAACTCTACCAACTAATTTAACTTTTTTAAAATGTTCCACTCATCAAAAGCAATATACATTTTTTCAAGTACACACAAGCATTTATGAAGACAGAATATTTTCTGAACCACATTACAAGTTGAAATTAAAAGATTTACAAGAATTCACGTTACAAAGTATGTTCTCAGACACAATAGAATTAAACCAAAAATGATAACAAAAAGATCTCTATGGAACCACTAAGTATTTGGAAACCAACTAACACACCTTTTTTTTTTTTGAGACAGAGCCTCAAGCTTTGCCCCTAGGTAGAGTGCCCTGGCGTCACAGCAACCTCAAACTCTTGGGCTTAACTTACTATCGTGCCTCAGCCCCCCAAATACCAGGGACTACAGATACCTGCCACAATGACCAGCTATTTTTTTGGTTGCAGTTGTCATTTCTGTTTTAGTTGGCCTGGGCCAGGACTGAATCTGCCAGCAATGGTGTATGTGGCCAGCTCCCCACCCACTGAGCTACAGGTGGTGCCCAAATAACACACTTTAAATAACCTATGGATTAAAGAAAAACTCAATAGGGAAATTACTAACCTTATGCTGAATGATAGCTGGGTCATAGACGAGATTAAGAAGGAAATTACCAAATTTTTGTAACAAAACGATTATGAAGACACAAATTATCAGAACCTATGAAATACCACACAGGCAGTCCTAAGATGAAAATTTATAATGCTGCTAGCCTTCCTCAAGAGAATTGAAAGAGAGGAAGTTATCAACTTAATGGGGCATCTCAAGCAACTGGAAAAGGAAGAACATTTCAATCCCTAGCCCAGCAGAAGAAAAGAAATAAACAAAAGTTAGAGCTGAGTTAAATGAAATTGAAAACAAAATAATTATACAACAGATCAATAAATCAAAAAGTTGGTTTGAAAACATCAATAAAGTAGGAGAAACCTTTGGCTAACGT
>CAUYPK010064322.1:0-68006 GCA_963574355.1 Loris lydekkerianus
AAAATTGGTGGTATATCCTATCAAACCTTCAAGGAAGAGCTTACTCCTGTACTGAAGAAATTATTCCAAAAAATTGAGAAGGAAGGAATCTTCCCCCAACACATTCTATGAAGCAAACATCACCCTGATACCAAAACCAGGAAAAGACCCAACTAAAAAGGAGAATTTCAGACCAATTTCACTTATGAATATAGATGCAAAAATTCTCAACAAAATTCTAGCCAATAGATTACAGCTTATCATCAAAAAATTCATACATCAGGATCAAGTAGGTTTCATCTCAGGAATGCAAGGCTGGTTTCACATATGCATGTCCATAAACGTTATCCACCATATTAACAGAGGAAAAAATAAACATCAGATGATCCTCTCAATAGATGCAGAAAAAGCATTTGATAAAATCCAGCATCCTTTTCTAATTAGAACACTGAAAAGTATAGGCATAGGTGGCACATTTCTGAAACTGATTGAAGCTATCTATGACAAACCCACAGCTAATGTTTTACTGAATGGAGTAAAACTGAAAGCTTTTCTTTCTTTTTTTCTTTTTTTTTAATTGTTGGAGATTCATTGAGGGTACAATAAGCCATGTTACACTGATTGCAATTGTTAGGTAAAGTCCCTCTTGCAATCAGGTCTTGCCCCAGAAAGTGTGACACACACCAAGGCCCCACCCTCTCCCCCATCCCTCTTTCTGCTTCCCCCCCCCATAACCTTAATTGTCATTAATTGTCCTCATATTAAAATTGAGTACATAGGATTCATGCTTCTCCATTCTTGTGATGCTTTACTAACAATAATGTCTTCCACTTCCATCCAGTTTAATATGAAGGATGTAAAGTCTCCATTTTTTTTTTTTAATAGCTAAATAATATTCCATGGTATACATATACCACAGCTTGTTAATTCCTTCCTGGGTTGGTGGGCTTTTAGGCTGTTTCCACATTTTGGTGATTGTAAATTGAGCTGTAATAAACAGTCTAGTACAAGTGTCCTTATGATAAAAAGACTCCCTATTCAATAAATGGTGTTGGGAGAACTGGATGTCTACATGTAAAAGACTGAAACTGGACCCACACCTCTTCCCACACACAAAAATTGATTCAAGATGGATAAAGGACTTAAATTTAAGGCATGAAACAATAAAAATTCTCAAAGAAAGCATAGGAAAAACACTGGAAGATATTGGCCTGGAGAAAGACTTCATGAAGAAGACTGCCATGGCAATTGCAACAACAACAAAAATAAACAAATGGGACTTTATTAAACTGAAAAGCTTCTGTACAGCTAAGGAAACAACAACTAAAGCAAAGAGACAACCTACACAATGGGAAAAGATATTTGCATATTTTCAATCAGACAAAAGCTTGATAACCAGGATGTATAGAGAACTCAAATTAATCCACATGAAAAAAGCCAACAATCCCATATATCAATGGGCAAGAGACATGAATAGAACCTTCTCTAAAGACGAAAGACGAATGGCTAGCATATGAAAAAATGTTCATCATCTCTATATATTAGAGAAATGCAAATCAAAACCACCCTGAGATACCATCTAATCCCAGCGAGAATGGTCCACATCACAAAATCTCAAAACTGCAGATGCTGGCGTGGATGTGGAGAGAAGGGAACACTTTTACACTGTTGGTGGGACTGCAAACTCGTATAACCTTTCTGGAAGGAAGTATGGAGAAACCTCAAGCTAAACCTCCCATTTGATCCTGCAATCCCATTACTTGGCATCTACCCAGAAGGAAAAAAATCCTTTCATTGTAAGACCCTTGTACTAGACTATTTATTGCAGCTCAATTCACAATCACCACAATGTGGAAACAGCCTAAATGCCCACCAACCCAGGAATGGATTAACAAGCTGTGATATATGTACACCACAGAATACTTACTATCCAGCCATTAAAAAATATGGAGACTTTACATCTTTCATATTAACCTGGATGGAAGTGGAAGACATTATTGTTAGTAAAGCATCACAAGAATGGAGAAGCATGAATCCTATGTACTCAATTTTAATATGAGGACAATTAATGACAATTAAGGTCACAGTGGAGGTGGGGGAAGGGGAGAGCAGAGAGAGAAAGAAGGAGGGAGGGGTGGGAAAGGAAAATCAGAGAGAGGGAAGGGGGGGGTGGGGCCTTGGTGTGAGCCACACCTTTTGGGGGCAAGACAGGATTGCAAGAGGGACTTTACCTAACAAATGTAATCAGTGTAACCTGGCTTATTGTACCCTCAATGAATCCCCAACAATAAAAAAAAAAAAAAAAGAAAGAAATGGAAAAAAAAAAACGGGTGGTATAGTGAGGGAATGCATAAATGAATGATTCTGAGTCAGTGAATTAATGATTGTGTCATTGGGCCTATAATTCTTTTCCCATCTGTTGCTGGGTTTAAATATATATGTGTATATATATATATATATATATATATATATATATATGCATCAATCTTATCTATAAAAATGTAGAATTTGACCAGCATAATTAACAGGTTTTTATACCTGAAAAAGTAATCACTTTTTCTAAATTAGTTTCGTTTTATACCACATATTCTAGTTTGGGACTTAGAAAATCATTTCACCCAGACAATTTAATACTTTTGAATCAATTTCATTTTTCATTAGTTTCCCTGTGTTTCTGATGATACATTTTCCTGGTTTCCGTTGCAATAAGACCTGTTTTCTTCAATCTGGGCTCTGGGCCCATCTGAAGTTCATCAGATTCTTCACACTCCTGAGGGTGTGTAAGGGCAGTCCTCATGTGCTGGCCCACTGATTCTAGGGATGCTGTCATTTCTAATCTTTGTTGGAACTAGGAAGCTGCAGGCTGACCATTGCCACATACTCCACTATGTTGACATCAGGAATAGTGACAATTTTCTGGGACAGTCAAGGTATCCACAAGTTGCTTTATTTTTGTGTATATTTAAAAATGTACCAGAGATGGGAGTATTGATAGATGAATAAGAATTTCAATTCACCACAAACTGCTTTGTAGCAGGAGGGATCCATTTGCTCTCTGAGCTTTTGCCTCAACCACAACCCTTCAGAGAGGGCACGGAGAAGATGGTCCATTCCGAGACTTACCTGGCAGAGTACAAAGAACATTCATAACTTGGGGGTTTCACGAGGCAGACACCACTGCACGTGCTGTGAAAAAGCCATATCTTTATACAACGGCACAATAGATAACTGTGGACTGAGATCAGTCTATTAGATCAAAATGGTCAAGGTTCTACTGAGATACCCTCAAAGAGAGCGGTGAAGGGTGAGGGTTGAGTGCACTGGTTTTAAAATCAGACAGATTTGGATCTAAATTCTGCTTCTGTTACTAGTAACTCTGTAGAACAAAAGTAGCTTTAATACTTTGAGTACTAGGCTCCTCGTGCTTCAAAAGGAGATAATCATGCCCACCTGAGCTAATGCATGAAAGATGGTTAGCATGATGTCCAGCATGGCAGTTATAGGACTCAGTGAATAGTAATAGTAGCAATGGTAATAATAATCATAGTAATGACACATTAATAGACTCCTGTTTTGGTCATTTTGAAGATGCAAAGATGAATTATACCCTGACTTTGTCTTCACAGAACTGCGTCCTAACTGTGGTAAGAGATGCATGTGGAATCTTCCTGCTGAGGCAGTTACGAATTAAATGAGATGATGTGTGTGAAAACTCAGCACAGTGCCTGGCATTCCTATGACACATGGCAATGGCACATTTTGAAAAAATGCCAATTTTAAGAATATACTTCAATATTATATTTTGGGAGATCAGGGGGCAGAGGACAACTTCCCATGTAATGGATTAAGAGGATGAGTTGAATAGGGGAGATTCAGTGAAGGAGGCTGTGGGGAGGTAGACTTCATTTCTAGAGATGCAGATTGAATGGAGTTAGTGCTACAGTGATGAGCCCAGGAGCCTGCAGGAGGAGTTTTCATGGCAAAGGTCTTAATGGTTCCAGGGGCAAAGCCCGCAGGCTTAGTAACATCATTCTTTTATATATGCACAGGCATTTAAAAGTTCATGAAGATCTTTCACACATATTTCCTTCTCAAGTAAATGCTCACAAATTGAACAAGTTTATTATTGGCATTTTCAGATGGAGAAACTAAGGGTTATGAGGGTTTTGAGTCATCAGACTCAAAAAATACACTGTTGTATTTAAGTACACTGTGCTGGTTCCCTTGGTGATAACCAAAGATGACAGCCAGCATCAGTGTTAATCTTGCAGCAACGGCAGCACATGAAGGTAACTCCAAAATGGGCTATTAGTTGGGCCTTCAGCTTTCTGTTTAGAAGTTTCCTGGAACCACAACCAGTACATAAAATGAAAAGAGCAAATGGTATACAAATTCTATGACTCTTACCACGAGTTTGCACATGGAGAGTCAGTAATACATTCTCTACTGTCTGTTAACAATGGTGAACCTGAGCAGAGAGGCAGACACTTCATTTTGAAATCAACTTTAATTTGTGTTTAGAGCCAATTTTTATATCTTTCATAGAGAGAATCCCTGGGAACAAACTATGCGAGGACTTAGGAGGACTGACCGGCCCACTAGGCTTAAGGACCAGGAAGTTTATGGGGACCTCAGTTTCTCTTACACTAACAGGAAGACTGGATTACATGTTCTTTAAAGACTCTTCCTCTGTAGCCAAAGCTGGATTCTAAGATTTTATCATGAGAATATAATTAGCTTTCCTAACTTGAGATGCCAATTTTTAATGACTAAGTTTGTATTTCTTTCCCTTTTGAAAAACTAGTTTAAAACACCACGCCATGGAGTTGAAAACCCTTTCTGCAAATTCGTAAGAAAGTTAGATTATGAGATGAAGAGAGCCATGTTATGTTCCCCTGGCCAGTGGGATATTCTGATGAGGTTTATGACTTGGCTTATTATCTTACATTTGTGGATTCTGGTCTTTCCTACATTGCCTCAACCCCCAAATAACACTGCTACTTGTTCCTACTCCACACCATGAACCACGGGCTCAAACTATTTGTTTTTTCCCAAGATTTCAATCTATTTCTACTGCAAAAAAGTTTAGTGACATCCTCTGTTAACCTTGTATCCTGACGGTACATGTCCTCTGGGTCTCACTTTCACCCCAAGAAATTCACCAGGTGGATTTCATATAAAATGAGAGTACCTTTCCTTGGGGAAATTCTGCAACAAATTATAAAGATATTAACATTTCCCTTCACTACAAATCCATTTGCTATTTAACAAGAAGCGTGAACCCTGACAGCTGCTTGCTGAACAGATAAAACTTTCCCTGAACATTTTCCATGTCATTAAGTGTTCCTTCACAACATAATTTTTAATGGCCACAGAGCATTTAAACATATGCATGCCCTATAATTTATTTAACAGATCCTCTATTGTTGGACAATTATGTGGGTTTTCAAAACCCATGAAGTTTTGAGATTTTTACCCATTCAAAGCATTTGCCAAATTAGTAGGAGGAAAAAAAATGACTCTTCAGAGTTATTTTATTCCTATGTATTTCTTTTTGTTTACCAGTAAATGTAAATACTTTTTAATTAATTTATCATCAAATCCCCTTTCTTCCTTCAGTAAGACATTCTCAGTGCCTCTCATCTCAAAATATGTAAAAATTTCTTTACTTTTCTTCCCAAATGTAACTGGTACCAGCCCCTAATCTGAGCCACTATTTTACACAAGCTGCTGCAATCCCTTGTAGCTTGGCTCCCTGAATCCACACTCATCTGTGAATTCATTATCCAGATCTGCTAATGCCCTTCTCCTGCTTATTTCACTTGAATTGCTTTCTGTCCCACTCATAGCACAATCCCAGCTCCTCACTGTCGCCTCCAAGGTCCTATATGATGTGACCCTGACCCAGCTCTCTCATCTCTACCGTTATCTGGTGTAGCTCTGTTTTTTCCTTCATTAATCTTCAGCCACACCAGCTGTCCTTCTATTAAAAGAAACATCAAGCTCACCTCTTTGTGTTTGCTTTCCCCACTGCTTGGGTTTTATTCTCCAGCCCCGCTTCCAGAACTTGACACGGCCAACGCTACCTTACCCTTTGGGGTCTCTGCTCAGCGATTGCCCTCTCACAGAGGAATTCCTTTGACCTACCTACATTAGCCTTGTCGACATCTTAAGAATTGGAGTAGCAAAGGCAAAGCTATTAAGACATATACCTGTAGTTTCTTAGTCAGGTAAGGAAAGGAGGAGTAATGAGAAACTGGACCAGACAACTAGTCAGAAGCCAGAAAATATAGTCAGCATAATATCTTGTATTTTATTCTACAGGAAACTACATAGGGTTTTAGACTTCTGGATAGTTTCATCCAATCGTCATTTATTCATGCATCAATCATTAAGCAAAGGCTCACCATATACATATACCAGGCAACAAAAGTTACTAGGAATGCAAAAATTACTAAGATTGGTTTTGCCTTTGGCTTTATAGATGCTCAATATTCCCAGATTCAGCCCCCTAAGAACATATGAGAACCCTGAGCCCTGTGTCTTGTTGACCCTCCGTCTACTGTGATCCACAAGATAGATTCAAAATGAAATAGGATTTATCAGGTTCTTTTTTTTTTCTCCACAGGAAATTTTAAAATCTATATTGGAAAAAATAGTAGTAAAATACCTGTATTTCCAGATAACATGATCTTATATTAATAGATATAAAATTGTTAGCAATGTACTAAAAAACAAAACCAAACTACTTCATCAAAATTTCAAGTTATAAGTTCAATATACAAAAACCAATAAGAATCTCTTTCTTTTTTTTATTAATATTAAATCATAGCTGTGTGCATTAATGCGATCATGGGGCACCATAAACTGGTTTTATAAACAGTTTGACACATTAGTAAAATGTAGAATATGAATGTCTTAACACAATAACTAAGAAAATGCCAGGAAGGCTATGTTAACCAGTGTGATGAAACTGTGTCAAACTGTTTATAAAACCAGTGGATTTATCAGGTTCTTGTGCCTTTAAGTCTGCTAATTTAAATGGTTGTCCTTCCTTAACATGATAATAATTCCCCTAGTCATTTTTTAGCTGGAGGCTGTACATTGAATGTGCTAGTCTCTGGCTAAAGACTTAGATAAAATTCCTACCCTGAAATCCCATGCATACATATTTCAAGACTTTCTCACCCCAAGGTTTCTTCCACCTGTGGAAGGAGGTGAAGTGAAAAGAGGTGAGGAAGTAGTGAGAAGGGAGCTGTCAGTTTCCATCTTTCTCTCCGACGTGGAAGAGGACATGCACATCAATGAACACGCTGTCTTTGACTGCATTGCTACTCTGGGTGTCCCGGAGAAGGGAGGTGTCAGTTCTCATCTCTTTGATCCATCACTGTAGCATATTTGAGAGGCGAGAGGGCTTCTTCATATTTCTTTCTCATCTCTTTTAATTATATTCAACAGAGGAAGACAAGTCTTATCTCCCCATAAGCAAGATGCTCTCACATTAAGAAACTATTTGCTCATTCTTCTGGTTTGGGGGCAAAGCTCAGTTCTGTCATTTTTGACCCATCAATCAAGGTCAAGTTAACTTTTTTCCTCTTTCCTTTTTTTTGTCTCTAATAGACAGTGGAGTAATGCAACTTGAAAAAATCTAGATATAATGGCTCAGGGACTGACTGCCAACTACCTTACAGATAGTTTCTAACCTACAATTAGGAAAATTAGAAACGCTTTTACTGAATACACTACTTACTTAAGTATGCAATCTAGAGAAGATGTTCTTAACATTTTTTAATATTTTAGTTTTAATTGTCATATACTAAGGGTACACATTTATAAGGTACAATAGGATGTTTCAATATACGGATACACTGTGCAGCGCTCAAATTAGGGTAATTACCACATCCTTCCCTTCAAATGTTTATCATTTCTTTATGGTGAGAACATTCAAAATCGTTTCTTCTAGATATTTTGAATATACATTACATTATGTTAACAATGCCATGAATACTTTTGACATACTAGTGAGACCTACAGAATCCCGTGGGACAAATTAAACAAGGCCCCTTTTTTATTTATATTTTTATTTATTAGTAGCAACATTATCTGAAAGATAGTTGAGCATTGCTTCCTAGCCTTTGGGCTAAGATCGAGTGTAGTAAAATAATTCAGCATTCTTAGAGCAATGAATAGGGAATAAAATAAAAGATTATACACACATACATGTTTATGAATGGGTGAAAGCAAAAAATATAGAAATGAAGATAAAATAAGTGAGCAATATATATTCCATAAATGATTTTTAGAAATGAGTAGCATATTTCTCCTTGAGCTTCCTAGATTCTAGGAAAAAAGAAGGAAACAACAGTCAATGGAGTCTTTACAATGTCTCTAAGGTAATAATTAATGTGTTGACTATAAATAATAATAATAAATAATAAGATAATAATTAAGACATACATATTTCTGATACTGATGCAAGAGAAAAATATCTCTAGTAGATTCCTCCCATCTTTGAAAATAGAAGAGCAATAAATAAGTCCAATACACACATAAATTATTCGTTAAATTTAATGTAGCCACATAATGTCAAACAAGCTCTGTGGTTGTAATGAGGACAATTCCCAGATATTGGTAGGGGTCCACCTCTTGCATCCACTCGGTCCTTTCACTGATTTTTTTTTTTTTTTTTACAATATAATGAACTATTTTATTTTATTTTATTTTTTAAGAATGGAGAAACAAGAATCCTATGTACTCAATTCTGATATGAGGACAATTAATGACCTAGTATACCATGGGGGGTGGGGAAGGGAAGGCAGAGGGAGGGGAATGGGGATCACAGTGTGTGACACACCTTTGGGGGCAGGACACAATTATAAGAGGGAGTTTATCTAACAAATGCAATCAATGTGACCTGGTTCTTTGTACCCTCAATGAATCCCCAACAATAATGATATTTAAAAAGCCACAATTTTTTGACACCTCTCCCCACAAGAGGAAGAAACTATTTTGCCTTCCCTTGCATTTGGGCTGAATTGTGTGATTCATTTGTAACCAGGGGAAAAAAATAGAGGTGATGATGTCTGACATGAGCAATGAGGTCAGAGAAGGGGTGTTGCTTCCACCTGGATCTCTGGGCATACTCTGTGTCTGAACATTATCTCCTGAGGGCACCTTCTCAGAACTCAGGGATCATGATGTAAGAAGTCCAAGGTGCAAGGTGTGGCCGGTGTTTTGGTTGACCATCCCACCTGAACTCACAGACGTCTTAGATAGCCAGCCCACTCAAGACTTGTGATGACAGAAACCACAGCCAACAGTGACATGCCACTGCATGAGATATCACATATAACAACTGCTTAGCTGAACCCCCTCTCCAGTTCCTCACCCACAAGATCATGACATGATTAAATGGTTATTATGCTTTGCTCAACTTTGGTTAGCTACTGCTAATGTGCTACCCAGCAAAAGCTAAGCAGAACCCTCTCTCAGAATGATGTTTTACACACTTGAAATGAAATGTATAAAACTGAAAATTAAACAAAATACAAACTTTTTAAAGCACATTTAATTTTAACTCATTTGACTCATTTATGTTACACTCATTATACTAGAAGAGCTATTAGCAGGTCTACAACTACCATAATATTGAAATAATTATGAGCACAGAAATAGTGAAAAATATATATTATAATACTAATAAAATATAAAAGCATCTAATTTCTATTGGTGACAAATTTGGGGGTGTCCCTAACTCCACTCTTGTTTGTGGTCAAATCGAAGATTTTGCTAAGTTTCCATTAATGCTGCTGAAAATAAAGTGTTTTCTTTATACACATTCATTGACTTTTGGGATACCCTTAGATTCCAGATTAAGAAATCTACCTTAGATTTTCCCTCTTCATGCATTTTTTATTGCTATTCTTTTTACCTAGAGTAAATTTTTTTCTCCGAATGTTCAAAATCAACCTACCATTTAAGAATCCCACTGAAATACTACCTCCCAAATCAAGTCTTTGCTAACATCACACTATCTCCAGTTCTGACAACTTTGAACTCTTGAATGATTTCTGATCATTTAGGCTATTTATGTACAGGGACATGTTCCCTCATAAAGTGAAAATGTCTTAAAGAAAGGAGAAATATCATTCGAATCTTCATCTCAGTAACCAGCAAATTCTCTCAGAAACCAGCAAAAAATATTCTACTTAGTGGGTCACCATAAATTTACAGTGGATTTGCCAGTGACTCCTAAAACGAGGTGATTATCAGTACCATGTAGGGGATTTTTAATAAATAGATATTTACATATTCCAACTCAATCTACTAAATCACTGGAATTAAGAATAGGCCCAGGAATAGGCCCAGGAATGAAGGTTCTGATAAGCATATTATTTTCTGGCCCACCTCCCACCCAAGGAATTCTTCCCTAGGCAGCCTGACGCTAGCCTGGATTTTCAAAAACACAAAATGGAAAATAATATACATTTCAAATAAGAGCTGCTAATGTTCATACTAAATGGTCTCCAAAGTTTAGACTTAGCTGACCTTCTCCACGTTTCCCTACTAGCTGCCTAAACACATCTTAGATGAAATTCCAGTCATCTCTGCAATGTTTTAATGTAGGATCAGGTGGCAGCTCACCAAGATCTTTTTCCTCATCTATGAAAATCACAGGCCTCAGCTCTCATGTCTGTGTTAGGAAACCCTAGTGCTCTGGCCATACACTGCTAGTTCAGGCAGAGACCTGAGCTAAGCAGAACAGTCAGAAGCATTTGCTAGAAGAATGTGGCCTGGAAATAAAGGAAGAGAGCCAGCCTTTACTGGTAGGGAGAGCAGGAATTAGAGACTCAGGGGCTACTGCAAGTCTCCGCTAGTCAGAGCGAGAGGATGTGCAAAACAGAGTCTAAAGTAGGAATACAGAGCGACAGAACAAACAATCCGATGTGACTCAGTTCCTCATTCTAATTGTCCCCAGGGTCATTCGCACCCTGTCTCTTCCATAGCCATATGGCATAATCTCTATCATTCCAACAGATTCTCTTTCTGACTAAGCTGGTTCAGTTGAGTTCTGTCTCTGGAACCGAGAATATCCTTATATAAGAATCTTCCCTTTCCCCACTCCTCAATTCAAAGCAATAGCCCCTTAAAATATCCCTCTCTGTTCTCCTCCCTTGCTGAGAAACTCAATCTGTTCTAACAACTTGAGCCCACACTGATATCTAGCCTTTGTGATCTTCCTCAGCATTGATCATCTGTACCACACAAATTGGCAGACTTATTATACAGTTCTGTATCTTGCACTGACTCATTATTGTCTCAAATTCAACTAACAATATTCTTTAGGCTTTATTTAACTGTACCATTTTATACCTGGAAAGAACATTAGTGGTTTCTAATTCAACCACCTCATTTGTACAGAAGGGGGGAAAAAACTCTTAGAGAAAAGTGTTTCTTTCTTCTCTCAAGTCCTAAAGTCATATAACACTTCTCAAAGTAAGTTCAGCTTGGACACAACAACTTCTACAGATGAAAAGCTGGTCATGGTGAAATCAGTTTAGAAGCAGGTGCATATTCTACATATTATCATAATTAATGATGCACAATTAATATTGCAGAGCAAAGCTTTTAAGAAATCCCAGAGAAAATCAAGAGCTGTTTAAATGGGTTACAACTTTATTTTGGGGGGGAGATTTGCATGTAGAAATCTTTTTTCACTAACCACCTATTGGGTGTTGTTGAACTAGTACTGTTTGAAATACATATTGTTGTTAAGCCTCATCCTATTGCCTGTAGACTTGGTCTCTTTGTCCTAAATATGACATTTTTAACTCCCAAGGAGAAGGTTTATCATTCTACCCTACCACAGTCAGGTTTTCCCTGAGTTTAAAAGATTTTAACCATTTCTCATTCAAGTCTTTAACTTTCTAGTCAATATAAAATGAGTCTATTGTGTTAGTCAATCTGTATTTAAAATCTATGTACATGTTCCAATTCCATGATCAAAATATAAGAAAAATGTGTCTTTATCTCTTTGTATTGCAATGGGGAGGGTCAACATCTTTGGCTACAGGACCGGAGATTTAGCCCAAAGGTAGATGAGAGAATAAATCGTGTACAGAATCCAGGACCTTAGAAAAAGCAAAGGTGAGCATGTTTATCTTGCAGAAACGGAGGCTGACGTTCAAGATAGAGGGGTGACTTTCCCAGTGTCACAAAGATAGTTTTGCTTAGCTACAAGACTTTAAGACAGGCCTCAGGTTCCCAGTCTTCTATTAATTCTATCACTTTCACCATCTGTTCAAAGTCTGGGAGTTGATTATTTGGGCTCTTTCTCTTACCTTTTCCCTCCCCCTTTCTCCTTGTCTCCTTCCCTTTTCCCTCTTTCCTTCCTTCTCTTTTTTCTTTTCCCCTTCCTGTTCATTTTTCTCCTAATTTTCATTCTCATCCCTCTACTTCTCTTTCCCTTTCTTCTATTGCTTTATTTTTTATTTTTTTATTTTTTACTAAATCATTGCTGTGTACAATAATGTGACAAAAATTCCCATTAAATATTGAGTAAGTTTAAAATTTCTCTGCTACTAAGAAAATCTGCATGCAGCTGAGCAGTGATGGAGTATTTGGTTCCTAAATACATTTTGTTGCCCCTAACTTCCTGAGATCTTATGAATGCCATAGGTTTCCAACCAGGAAAAGGGCCTATATGTGCGTATATGAATGGGGCTATGCAGACGCTTTTAAGGGTTCTTTCAGAGCACCATAAGTCTCAGGAGGGGCCAGCACTTGCCAGACTTCCTTGTACATCTTATCTGAGAATTTTTTTTTAAATAAAAATATAATTCAGTAGATTTGAAGTGTGGCTTGAAGGTGTACATCATGAACAAACCTCATATAATGCTGACATCCATAGGCTACACATTAATTAGTAGGAGTACAGACCAAATCACCTTTTTCCTTTGGACTAGCCTTTAAGGTTTGAACAAAATGTTCATATGTTCATTCTCTCAGAAATTTGAAGCATTAATAGTGTCTATACCAAATTTGTAACGGAAGAGGATATAATGTATGCAATAAGAGATAAAATAAGTAAATCCACCCACCTACCTCCTGTCTATGCACAAAGTGATATGAAGGTAATACTGGTCAAAGTAATCTCTAAAATGGTAAATGTGGTAAGTTGTAGAGGTAGTTCCCCAGACTCCCAATTCATAAACTTTCAAATATACTACACAGTTTGGAAGTGCCTCTCTCTCTCCTCCTCCTCCTCCTCCTCCTCCTCCTCCTCCTCCTCCTCCTCCTCTCTCTCTCTCTCTCTCTCTTTCTCTCTCTCTCTCTCTCCTCCTTCTCTCTATCTCTCTCTCTTTCACACACACACACACACACACACACATATACACACTCTACATTGTCACTTAAGTATATACACCTATGCAGCAAGATGGAGCTATCATCAATCTTTGCTAAAAGTTTGGAAATGATAAGGAAGCAAAAAGATGGCTTTCTTTAACTTTAGTTGTTATTAATTTTCTGTTTTCACTTACTGAACTTGAGACTCTGGATTTGTATGAACTTGGTTCCTATGTAGGCTTAACTTTTCTTTTCTTTTTTTTCTTTTCTTTTTTTTTTTTTTTTTGCAGTTTTTGGCCGGGGCTGGGTTTGAACCCACCACCTCCATCATATGGGGCCGGTGCCCTAGTCCTCTGAGCCACAGGCACTGCCCAGCTTGACTTACTTTCTTTGATAAGTTATTTAACATCACGGATCCTATTTTTTGTTAAATAATTGATTTTTACTTACTGAAATAGAAAATTTCAAGTTTTTCTTCTCTTTTCCAGAATGCACGGGCATCTTGAAATCACGGACTACATGAGAACAAGCAGGAAAACTGTATCGCTCTCATTATGGTTCTCATTACTGGCCATGCCCTCTCCGTCATCCTTTCCTTCTACTTTTGCTGTCATTGGCCTTGTGAATAGATGGGATCTGAGCTCCTCAGTGCCTCACTGTGCCCACTCTTCCTGTGGAAAAAGGAAGTCACATCCCATAAAGCAAATAAACCATCCAGAAACACAGAGGATCTGCTTTAAGGTCTATGCAACCCTCGGCATTCTCCTTCTCTCAATTGGGATCCTCTACCATCTGGGTCAGGAAAACATAATCCCAAACTTTAAAAGGGACACTTTTGTGACCTCCAGGACCTTATTATTTTGGCAAGATTTAATAAAGAATGATCACAGGCCTTATCAATTTTGGTTCCACATATAAAAAGCATATGACTTTGGATGTTCATGAAGTTTATCTTAGAAATATCTAGAGAAGTTTGGTCATGCATGATGTGTAAATCACTGAGGTGAATAAAATAGCTTAGGAAAAAATGATCTTATTCACGTTAGAGCCCTTGTTCCCATGGAAGTATGATTCCCAAGCATAACAGCAATAATCAGCATTTACTGACCACTCTGGGTAAGGCACTGTGCTGAAATGGGGCATTAGCTCATGATTACTCCCTGGTAGGCCCATATGATAGATACTAGTGTGATTACCATTTTTAGACTAAAATTCTGAGTGTTAGGTAAGAATTAGCTTTTGGTAAAGTGTGAAAACAAATTTAAGTTGTAGGACTATAAATACTGTGCGCATAAGCTTGCCTCAGTGGGACTTAAACATACACTTGACATTAAAGTGCATTAATACATCATAGTCAAGTGTTTTTATAATTCATTTGATGCATTAATTTGGTTTAGCCTAACTTTCTGATTGTCCCATATACAGTTGCTTCACCAGGATGACCTTTATCAGCACTTAAGGGTTCAGAAATTCAACCCAGGTGTAGTAGATTGTTTGCCAAATTGCCAGCTGACCACAAATACATGAACAAACCTCCCTGTGCTCAACCAAGCTGACCAGAACAAGGGAACAACCCTATTAATTGATAGACTCATGACCAATGTTAAATGGTTATCCATTGCTTTAACCCATTAGGTGTCTTAGAGTGGCCGAGTATGCAGCAATAAGAAAATGACATACCAAAAAAACAAGCAGAAGCACATATTCTATTGCATGTTTCCCATTTAGTTCTTTGCATCATTCATTCACTAATAATCTGACAAATGCCTATTCTTTTTCTGTATCTGTAACATATTGAGAAGCAATAATATGTGGCTCTAAATATCATTTACCATAATGAGGTACATGTTTACTTTAGAATCATCTAGAGAGAGGGTGCTAGACAAAATGGTGCTGTCTTTAAATAAGGCACCATTTCAAGCTGATATTATAAACTCTTGCTGACTTTATCGACTCCTATTGGCTGCTCCAAGCAAAACCTTTCTAGCCAATTCAATACTGGGTTTCTTCACCTTCTTGTCCAGTTTTAATTTGGTCCATTTTCCTGCATCCCTTGCACATTTTCCAGTGCCTATTTCTGTCTTCTTAGCCTTAGATCAATAGAGCTAACTTTTTTCCTACCTCTCTTCCATTTGACCTACTTTATCTCTGCCTAAGTTCTTAATTCAGATTCTCCCTGTGACCCATTTTATCACTATTCTGATGCCTCAGTTTCCCCTTAGACAAAGTGTAATGAGTAGCATCCTCCCCTCACCACCTGCCAGATTAATTTCCTTGTGGTAGCTTTGAGGCATAAAACACTACAAAATGATGGTGGGAGAGAACTTGGCAGATAAGAAAGAGCTGTAAATATACATGCTCACTCATAAATCAATACCAATAATAAATTGCATTCAAGTGGTATTTAATTCTTTGCAATCATCGATAAAGATATAAAAAGTTCATCCCCCACATCCTGTCTGTGGTTACCCTCTCAAGCACCTCCATGCAGCTGTCCTGGCTGTTAGTCATCATTCTGTTTATCGTCTCTCTCATGGTCTGCTTTAGTTTGATTCCTCTCTTTCTGAAAGCATTTTACTATAGAATTTCATTTTGGAGGTGGTTTAGAGGAGAAGTTGCTTTTCTTCTTACACCCAGTTAGAAAACTTGTACATCGGAAAGTTAAGCTAGTGGTGTTTAAACCCAGAGTGTCTTTCCTTTTTCTGATGTAATTTTTTTCTCACCCTCACCTGGGAACTCATAGTCAGTTCTGATCGGAGTTTAGCAAGAAACAATCCACCCACCAAAACCCACCGGGCTTGCTTCCTTTCCCCTCCCACTCAGTGGCCCTTTCTCTCGACAATGCCATCTTCCTAGGCTCATAATTAGATTCTGCAACCTCCAGGCCCCTTCCACAAAGTGATGAGCTACTAAAAATATAGCCCTGCAGGGATATGTTCAACTTCTATTTCTGTTATTTTTTTAACATTGGTTTCAGATGAACAAAGCAGTTAAACAAAGGGAGAGAAAGTGCTGTGCTGTTCCGCAGATGGAACAGCATCACCTACTTTGTTCATTTTAATTACACAAAGTCATCGTTTAGCAAGAGCCCAAGGATACGGCAAAGAAAAAGCTTTCACAGGCCTCCCTGCTTTTGATATCTCTCATTTGAAGCCTCTCCCAATGACCCTGAACATAAATATCCTCATTGTAACCCTGAAAAGCCCTGTATCTCTGTACAGCCCATGAAACGGGCAACTGCTGCTTTTAAGGTGTGGGAAGGCTGGACATAATTGGACCATTCTGCTAATGAGACCGACTTCCATCACTCTGCTACCTGTCTCCTGGCATTTCAGATGGGCCTCTAAAACTGCGTTACAGAAATGAGGGTGGGGCAGGAGGTGGTGTGTGTGGAGGACCTCCATGTTCCCTGAGAGTTCTCCTCACCCGCATGCTTGATATTTAGCAACCACTATTTTAAAATCCATCTGTGGCAATGCTCCATTTCTTTGATGATATTCGGTCCTACTTATTTAATGTATATTACAGATCAGGTATGCCACAGAAAAATATAGTTGAATAGCTTATTTAATCTGTATAGTATAACTACAAGAGGGTGCTATTTCTCCCTGCTTTATAGATAAAAATACTGAGGCTGGTGTTTGCGAGCATAGTAAGATTCATATAAGAGGTACATGGATGAGCCAGGATTTGAACCTAGGATGTCTCAGTTGAAAGCCAGAGTTTTCAGCCACATGATGCAATTCAGAACTCAATATATGACATCAGTGTCACACTCTCAAAATCCCAAGTCATGCATTTATTCATGTAATGAATATTTATACAACTTCTAATACATGCTAGGCCCAATGCTTGGCAATGAGTATGCTTAACAGGTGAATCAGGCTATATCTTGTCCTTTCAATTTCTGACAGAGTGCAGTTGGAAACATATATTTATACAAAATATCTGGTGTACAGTAAAATATGCTAATAATCATTATATTTCTGGTGCATAAAAGAGGAAGTTATCAGAGTAGAGAAATTGAAGTGGTAGGGTCAGAGGGAATCAAAAATGGTTCTACAGTATCACAGACTGTATCATTCTAGTAATTACCATGGTGCCTGGTACACATTTGGTATTTAATAAAAATCATTTTCAGGAATAAATGGATAAATGAGGGTGTTAGTATATAAATTATTTAATGAATGGGTGAAATAATATATTTTTCAAGTATAAACATGAAAAATTCTTAGACATTTTCCCGGTGGACAAGAATGAGATGAAGCTTCTAAAATTAAGGAAGTGAGAATCAAAATGAATGGTTTGGAAAGAGGAAGGAATCAAAGACTCTAAATGCCCTGAAAGGAAAATTGAATTACTAAACTGTAGAAAATTAATGGAAACCAGTGGATATTTTTACTCCATGAAGATAAATATCAAATGAGCATTTTGGAAAGACAAGTGTGGCATGAGAGAATGAATTAAAGACAGGGGTAAGAGACGGTACCAAGGACACCAATCTATACTCATAAAATGTTAGTTCAATTGCATTTCACTGAATTGGACTGATAGAAAACAAATGGTAGAAAATTACAACTCCGAAGGACGGGTGCTCTAATATCCCAACCCACTCTTCTGATGCTGAAATATGTTTAGCATGGGACACTCAGAGTCATGAGGGTGGGTCATGGGGTGGGTCAGTACTTCCTTAGTTGCAGCTCACGTATGCTTCCTGCTTTCAACCTGGCATAGTCACCAGCACTGAAGTGTAGTAACGTTTATGGTCAGATTTGATAAACCACAAAGTGATATTCTAGTTATTATCATTACAATGACTATAATTCGTACAAATGCCAGTATGGGTAATAAAAGTCAGGGTGTTACTAACATTACAATGTTACCCCAGGTTTCAGATTGGTATAATCCTCAAGTCTGAAACAGTGTGTAGAGCATAGTAAGGGCTAAATGAATTATCTTTGCTCAGAAGGTTAATATCTGAAATCACCTCATTTTCTTGTTCAATAATTCCTTAATCTTATTTTTTTTCCTCACTTTTCTCCATCCCTAATTTCTACCTTGCCATTTTCCTTCACAAATAACCAAAGCTATAAGGACTATTTTGAGCATCTTTTTCAAATTGGATAAATGCCAAGTTACAGGGCCAATTTAAAAGCAAGCAAAAATGCATTTTCTCACGCACACACACAGACACAAATACGACAAAGAATAAGCTAAAAGAAAATTTAATGTTAAAAATTGTTAGCTGAGTCTCTCATCATATTTCATATATCTCGGATAATTTCTCTATCTGGAATAAAAAATATGTATTTCTGTCCACTCTCTGGCACAACCTACTGGATTCCATCTTGCATCCATTCCCAAATTGATTAGGTTATATCAAACCACTGCAATTTATTTCTGTGGGTCTTCATTTATTTATTTTTTACCGCTCAGTCCCCGGTGGCACATTAAGATAGATCAGCCCTCTCCCGTCCTTGCTGGCACTTACGTCTTCTCAGTTCTCTTTCAGTTGGAAGAATGATTGTATCTGTTCATAAGCCCATAAAACGAATATTTGATTTGATTTAGGTGGAAACTCACTGAGCTAATTTCATTATGATTAACTATTTACAATGAGTTTTGTACTTTTTGTGGTTCTGAACCTCTAATGTAATCCAATTTGTCAGTGAAGAGAGTCTCTGGTTACAGCAGACCTTTTTTTTTCTTACCTCTAAGAAAGAAGGTCAAGTTCTTCATTCTGGGGAAAGATAGATTCATCAGCACATTCATAAGCCTACTTTACACACAACAATGCTAGGCACTGGGGTTGGAAAATGAGAAAATTGTGGCTGTTTTGATTAAAGAGTTTTCCACCCCCAAAGAGCAGACAGATGGTTGTAACTAAAAGTAATATATAGAATAATAGCAGTATTAATAACATTTTACAGAGAAGAAATTCATTATTTCATTCACTATTTTATGCATGGCAACTATGCGTTATGAAAAATAATTAGTGTTGCCCAAGTGTGAGATCAGAAAGAGTCTAGAGAGGTTTTGAAGGAATCATCACACCTGAGTGACATGTCAAAGGGTAAAGAGACCTTTACTACTTGGACCTTGTGAAACATAATTGGCAAACAGGGCTGCAATTATTCCTTTCCCAATATCCAGCCCTCTGTGATATCAGACTGAATATACACACACCTTCTCATGAAGTGGTCAAGTCCACTTCTTCCCTACTTATCCCTTTCTTCTATGATCTGGACTGGCTGCTTAGGATTTGCTTTGCACAAAGGACCCAACAAAAGCAAAATTGCACCAGTTCTGAATTTCGATCTCCAGAAGATTTATATGTTTCGATTCTTCCTTTGGAATCCTAGAAATACCATATGAACAAGTGTAGGGTAGCCCGCTGGATCAGACAAGACAAGTGGCTCATGTACTCCTGTCACTCAAGACAAGAGCCAACCAAACCCAGAAGCAGAGGCCCTAGCTGAAGGGCTGCGTCAGGGATCCCAGCAAGGGCCAGGAGAGCCATCAGGTTAGGTCATTCCAAATTTCTAACCTATGGAGTCATGAGGCAAATAATGGGCATTGTTTCAAGTCATTAGTGTGGGGTGGATTGTTGTCCTGCAAAAACTAAATATTTAGACATCACCTTCCAGAGAGTAGGAATAGTTTATGCAGCAACACTGAGGCAGGAACCATCAAGAGAACTTTAAAGGAACTGTAAGAAGCTCAGTTCATGTGCTAATGGTCTAGCTGCAAGTTCTAGAAATCCCATTCAAACCACCTTGAGCTAAAAAAGGAAATATTACTGGTTCTCATAGCAGAAAATTGCAAGAAGTAGCTCCAGCTCGAGACTTCGTTGGATCTGGTTGTTCAAATGATGAACTCAAGGCCCTATTCTTCTACACTGAATGTTGTTTTATCCTGTTAGCTTAATTATTACATAGGTTCTCATCTTTTAGTGCAAAGAGAACCGTAGGACAGGTCCAGACTTCCAGTATCACTCTAGTAATCCCCTCCTGTGTATGTACTGAACTTTGAGAAGGGGCTCTGATTTTCCCTAGTCATGGAAGAGGTGGGACCAAATACACAAGACCATAGAGAATAATAGTTTTCACAAGAAAAACAGGTATTCTATTCCTGGAAAAAACAATTGGAAGAACGATTGTAGGAGATTAAAAATAACGGCCTTCCTCTCTCAGTTATAGAATGCCCATTTCCACATGGCTTGTATAACATATGAATCATAGACATGGTCTTTTTATCATGTAATATAATAAATAAGGTGTGATATTAACTTTAAGAATAGCTTAACTCAGAGTTCCATAAAGTCACAAGGGCTTTGGCACCATTTCTTTACCCGGTGTTGAGGGGTAGTTTTCTTCCTCTTTTTTCTTCAACCTGGCTTGTCTCATAATACCAGGGCTAACCATTACACCTCTCAGCCTCATCTTGGCATACTACAGAGAACCAGTGAGCAAGAAATAGTCTGCTTTGTCTTCCAGTTTTACAAGCAAAATGCATAAGATTCACTCTGCAATGACAGGCTTGTCACAGGTCTAACTGGAAAGGAAAACATTGTAGCCCAGAACCACTGGGGTCCACAAATGGAAATTGAGACTACAGTAGCACTGAGTGGAGAAATGGAACCTGACAAGGCATCTAAAATGCTTATTATTTCCATTACAGACAGAATGAATGGGAGAATAAAACACGGGAGAACAGTGATGTGAGATGAAGCTCGCAACAGGCATGATAGTCTTTTGGAGTCCAAGCTCACAAGACTCTGGGTCAGTCACTGCCTTCCTAGAACACCTTTTGGGGGTGGGACACAATTATAAGAGGGTTTTATCTAACAAATGTGATCAGTGTAACCTGGTTCTCTGTACCCTCAATGAATTCCCAACAATTTAAAAAAAAAAAAAGAACTTCTCTGGAAGGCCTGCACCAGATGATCCCCTGCAGCACCCATTCATTTCTTCACCCATTCATCCATTCATCCACCCATCCATCATTCATTCAGCATGGCTGTCCTGGGCATCTGCTCTGACAAGTACTGGTCATATACATGTAGAAGGCACTGCCATCCCCTAAGTAGCTCCTCGTCTGGAAGGAGATAAGCACTTAAGAAAATATTTGCTGTATATGAATAAAAATGTCTGGGTAAAACTTGTTTTATTCAGCAGGTGTTTATATTCCTGGGAGGATGAAAGTCAACAGAATTGTGTAACATAAATCTTAATGGGGACACACCAAAAAGAGTCAGAAATGACACCTATGATTTATTAATGGAGTTAAGATTTGCCTCTTGGCTTGATTTGTATCATTTTATTGAATTTTCAAAACACTCCATGAGGCTGACATTATTATCAATGTAGCTAGTGAGAAAACTGAAGCCCAGAAAGGTAAAGGAACGTGCCCGCACGCTTAAGCAAAAATGAGAAATAAACTTGATTCTCACTGAATCTAAAGCCTCTTCTTCTAGTCACTCCCTTACACAACACGTTATATTGAGATTTCAGATGTTCTCAGGTGTTCCAATTATGTGTAGTCGCTTTGATCTTTAAGAACAAAGTATAAATAATTCAAATATCAGTCAAATATATAAGAACAAAGTATAAATAATTCAAATATCACAATAGATTGTTGTGATTCTGATGGCTTCTCCAATATTTTCTGTGAATTTCCCAGAGTCTTCTTATTTCAACCTGCCTTTTGTCAGTCAGCTTTTATGTCCACTGAAATAATTTAGGGAATACGTTCTCTTCCTGAGCTGTGATACTTTCTGTAATACACTGAATTAACTTAGGTGTTCAAGCTAATTTTTTTCCCCTTTTTTTGTTTACCAAAAAGACTACAGAAACAAACCATCAAAATTTCAGGACAGGTTTTTATTTTCATTTTATTTATTTATGTATTTATTTTCTTTTTTCTTTTTTTTTAGAGACAGAGTCTCAGTTTATCACCCTCACTAGAGTACCAGGGCATCACAGCTCACAGCAACCTTCAGCTCTTGGGCTTAGGTGATTCTCTTGCCTCAGCCTCCCAAGTAGCTTGGACTATAGGTGCCACAACGCCTGGCTATTGTTGTTGTTGTTGTTGTTGTTGCAGTTTGGCCAGGGCCGGGTTTGAACCCACCACCCTCAGTATATGCGGCAGTGCCCTACTTATCAAGCCACAGGTGCCGCCTTATTTATTTATTTTTGAGACAGAATCTTACTTGTTGCCCTTGGTAGAGTGCTATGGCATCACAGCTCACAGCAGGGTCCAACTCTTGGACTTAAGTGATTCTTTTGCCTCATCCTCCCCAGTAGCTGAGATTATAGGTGCCTGCCACAATGCCTGGCTATTTTTGGTTACAGTTGTCATTGTTGTCTTAGCATGCCAGTGCTGGGCTAGAACCAGCCAGCCTCAGTGTATGTGGCTGGTGCCATAGTTACTGAGCCATGGGTACTGAGCCCAGGACAGGTTTTTATATGGGTAAATGATTTTGTTGAAGAATCAAATTATAAAACGGGATGTCTATTACAGCTGTGTGTATACACACTCACACACATACACACAAATCATACAACATAAAAATTAAATTCTTCTGTTTCTGAAAGTTTATTAGTTATGTCCACCTGTTAGTGTTTATGTTTCCAATATATCTCTTGGTCTTCCTTTTTACTCACTTCCTCTTTGGTCTCCTCTCTTAGCTATTTTCCATTTTTCCTTTTACCCCGTAATTTCTGTCCAGAGAAATTCAGCTATTTCTCTGCTTTCTTGCTTTGCTTTTGAGTCACATCTTCAGGAAGGCATCCACTATCCCAGAAATATTTTTAATACATTTTCCTAAATAAATATTATTTCCTCTTTAAAGGACCTTTGAAATTGCTTGTAAAAACGTTGTTTCACCTCAGTGATTATCGCCCCACGGTGTAGATCAAGTAGCAAAGTACCTGACATGCAAAGGCAAGATGGGAATGGTACCCTGGTATACTGAGATAGATTTTAAGGTAGTCAGTAGAATGGGGCTTGTACTGTGAGCTGTGTAATGATTTATCCTCCTTCAATAGATTAGGTCTATCTGATACCATCTGGTAGTGATCCCCTATAGCGAGGTAGGAGGCCAGCAAAGTCTTTTTCCAATTAAGTTTATATCTTTACCACATAACACAAAACTTTCTGCATTTTGTATGCTCAATAACTTTTATCAGGCCAAACTGAACCTAACCAGATGAAATCTATAAAATTCCATGGGAAGTTAGATGATTTTTTTGTTCCTTATTTTTTTTTTTTTTTTAGTTTATTTCCTTATGTTTTTCTTTCAGATTAACCAGAGATTTTTTTTTTCCATTCTCGCTTATCTGTGTCATGTAAAGGCAACCAAAACAAAGGATTTGTGTTATCCCTGAGAAGATAATAATGGTGGAGGTAGTGTCAGAATTAGAGTGAGATTACTATCAACTAAGCCTCTCCTCTTGAACTGCTGAGTCTTTCTAGTGCTGAAATGATAACATCTGTACAGAGTTCAAGTATGGGAGAATTGTTCCTTTAAGGGCATTTGCATGTTGATGATAATAAAGATAATTGTATCACAATCAGGTACTACCTGAGACTGCAAATTAGTATAACCCCTGGGGAAAACAGTGTGGAGATTCCTCAAAAAACTAAAAGTAGACCTACCATTTGATCCTACAATCACACTAGTGGGTATTCACCCAAAGGAAAAGAAGTCATTCTATCAAGAAGACACCTGCACTTGAATATTGAAAGCATAACAATTCACAATTGCAAAAGTGTGGAATCAACCCAGGTGTCCATCAGTCATGAGTGGATTAACAAAATGTGATATTTATATACCATGGAATACGACTCTGCCATGAAGAAGGGTGAATTAATAACATTTGCACTTATTTGGAAGGAACTGAACACCATTGTCCTAAGGGAAGTATCTAAAGGATGGGAAAACAAATACTGCATACACTCACTATTAAATTGGAACTAACCGATTGTTGTACCTGTCAAAGCCTGTAAAGACAGACTCAGACCCCACTTAAGTAAAATCAGAAGGTGATTTACTATACCTGTGCAGGGGACCACTGCTCTCAAAGGCAGGTGGCCCCAACGTGAGGAGCAGGCTGATTTTTACACTTTATTTGTGCTGTGTGGCCAGTAAGCTAGTACAGAAACTGAACGTGGCAGTTAGCTCGGGGCGGGGTTACAGTGTGGTGGTTGGGGGTTACAGCGTGGTGGTTGGCACAGGGACAGCTTGAGAAACTCCACTTGGTAGCTTAGGAAACTCAGTGTGGGTAAGGTTCCATTGTTTGGTCATGGCTAGGAGGTTTGGGGAACTCAGGAACGTTTCGGGAACGTCCTTGTTCTGAAACCTGTTCTCAGAAATAACCCAAGGGGGAGACAACGTGGGGGACTAAGGCTGAGACAGGCTGAGACAGACTCCCGTCTTTTGGGGGCTGTTGGTCTATTATAGGATGAGCACACCTGTGCACAGAAAGAAGTAAAACTCAGCAAAATCAACTGGAGAGAAGGGCAGAGAAAGGGAGGGGTAAAATCCTAACAGGTACAATGAACACTTTCTGCATGATAGATACACTTGTCACCATGATTCAGGCATTACAAAAGCAGTCCCTGCAACAAAAAACATTTATAACTTTATAATATTTTGAATTTAAAAATAAAGAAAAATAAAGAGCAGAAATATGTGAGTGTTGTCAAGGGTGTAGAGAAATTAAAGCCCTGCTATCTTTCTGGAGGGAATGTAAAATTGTGTGGAACTTGATACCAAAAAAAGGAGAAGAAGGGAAAGAGGCATCTCTCCTAGGGCAGGAACAAAATGAAAGAAATTAAAATGATTAAAACTATAAAAATTGGAGGAAGAGGCTCCCAGAGCAGGGATGCAGACCTCTGAGAAGGAGCTAATACTAGGCAGTGGCTGCTGTCTTTGAGGTCTATGAGGTTGCTGCTTCAAGTGTTGGAATAACTGAATCACCTGCTACTACAGACACACATTGCTGCTTCCCTGGTGAAAAGTGTTGCTGAGTTACAGTGACAGAAACAAAAACTCTAGGACATGGTTTGTGTCTTCTCTTCTACCTCTAGGCTTGAAGCCTCTGTTAGGGCCCTGCAGATGATAAAGAAAACACACACCTGACTCAATAGAGAGAGGTGGGTTTGGCACTGACTGACAATTGCTTAATAACTGGTATCATCTGGATTTTTTTTTACATATAAAACTGCGCTTGTGCAGACCACACCATCAGCTTGGGGAAGAGCCAGTATGTGAACTCAACTGACCTTTGATAGAAAGTATGTTTTGTCTTTTACTTTCTCTTATTGATAGTGATGATGAGCTCATGGCCTTCTACGATGAATAAGCACAGCAAATTTGTTCCTGGTACATAAAACTTCTTGTACTTTGTATCTGTCACTCTGTTTTGTATTTATCTGTTACAAAAAAAATTCTTGTACCATAAAATGTTTAAAAAAAAAAGTTAAGATTCCTCTACAGTATAAAAAATACCTAAATATAAGCAAATAAAAATTTGAATTAAAAAATTTGAAAAAAGAAAATATGTTTGTTTTGCTGTTTTTTTCCAATAGACTACCTTGTTTTAACTGGCTAATTTATTCATCCCTTTAATTATTCGAAAAAATCAATTATTGCAAGCCTTAGGAGGATCAAGCTGTGTTTGGTACAACTGGTAAGGCAAAGACCAAAAGAAGGGATGCAGGAAGTGGTCAGATGATCTCAGTCAATGGGCAAGTGCTGAGACAGGAATGTACCACATGCTGTGGAGAACCCAGGAGCACTTTAGAGCCCTCAGGGTGGAGCCAAGAGCTGGTGACAATGGAGCCGTGGTCTTGGGTATGTACTGTGGCAATTGAGGAAAAGCGGACCTTTTTTTTTTTTTTTTTTTTAGCAGGAGTGGCAGCAGGATGAAAGCTCTTTAAGTAATCCTGATCCTGTACTCCTCAGAGATGAAGCCTATTAACTCAGCACAATGTAGGCACGGATCTATGAAGCTCCTCTGTGAGGCTGAATGTTCCTCTGTTTGCCATGAGCCACAGGCTGGAGTGGTGCTGACCTTTCCACAGAAATGGACAAGGATTAGAGGTCAGGGATTTTGTTTAAGTAGGCCACCTTTGAAGTCCTTACATTTCAGGAGATAAAAAGAGGTGCCCGTAGGCCTTTCTTCCAGACCCTGCCTTTGATTCCCAGACAAGGATATGAGAAATAAGATCATTGTGTCAGAACACAAATTCTCATTTCTAGGAATTTCCAAAGAGCTTAATTTCTCCCTGTATTTTAAGGTCAAGCAAGGTAACATGATTTTTTTTTTTTTCCCTACCTTCTGCTTATATATAGACTTGATTGACAGAAGCTCACAGAATAATATCTACCTCCCACCAGCACGGTGGTATGCTAAAATGATTAATAAGTGCTATTTGTTTAGTAATGTCTGCATGACTCCGGGGCAGTAGCTTTATATATATCAGCTTACTTAATTTTTGCAACTCAATAAAGCAGAAAACAAGACTCAGAAAAAGACAATTAACTTGACCAAAGTCACACAGTTAAAAAAATAAATAAATATAACCAGACCTAATACCAGCATGCAGTCCTAATTAGTGGGATCCATTGTCTCTTGCAAACTCAAGTTCTTTCTCCTACCCCAAAATCCTCTGGCTCCCTTTATAATTGGAGAAGTTGGCCAAAGGTACATTTGGAGAAGTTTGTCACCAGAATAATGTTGTTCGAAAAATGAAAGTGCTATTCAGACAAAAATATGCTTTCCATTCGTCTTTGCTTAAGCTGGAAATTTCCACTGCTTCAAGCAATTCACTCAACACATACTTCGTGTCTACTGTGAACATGGCATTGTTCCTAGCATTAGATACCAAAAACAAAAACAAACAACAACAAAAAAACTCAGTCCCTAGTATCACAAAGCTCACAGTCTAATTTACCAGTTATTTTGATCCCAGAGCAGACCAGAGGAGTGGATTCATGACTAGAATTCCAGACTTGCTACAGAAAATGATTGTCTCCTTAGACCAAAAGGAAAAAGCTTTGGCAAATAAAGGAAAGGGTCGTAAAAGTTGTCTTCTTCCTCTTCATTGGCTTTATTTCTTTTGTGTCCACCTTGGATTATAATGGAATGTTAGGTCTTGGTATATCTTCCATTAAGAAGAGGATTTGTTTGTTTATTTTTGTTTTGTTTTGTTTGCTCTAGAAAGGGCAGAGCAGTAAGCTGGACCCATGGGAAAGATACATAAGAGCTGATTTGTGGTTTATCTAAAAGGAAATGAAAGAGGGTTCTTTGACATATCTAAGTCACTCTCTCTTATCAGCACAGAGTAAAATACTTGAGGCAGAAATTTGCCTAATCAACATTAAAGAATAAAGTTTCACTACAGAGTTCTCTATGTCCCAAACAAGGTGAGAGGCTGATGGTGGGCACCAGTTACAGACAAGGCAAGGAAACTCTCACAACCTTTTTAATCTCTATTTTCCATGTGAGGAGTTTGAGATCCAAAGAAATTAAAAGACAGTTCAAATATCACAATTGGCACAGGAATGAAATCCCTTACCTTTCTGCTCCAATAGAAACTTTCCTTCCTTTAGGACACTGTAACACAAAGGACTATCCCCGTGAGCCCCCCTTGACACCAAAGGTACATTTATATAAACATTAAAAAGTGGTATCTGCAGAGTCCACACCGATCTATCTTTTTAATCTTGCTTTTCATGGCATTGTTATGGGAGCATGCTTCGCAAAGAGCTCTCTGTAGATGTTATTACCCCGCACAGCGGCTTTGGAAAGTGGGCTTAGGAAGCTGTGAGTTTGTGCAACAGCACATGTTAACGTGAGTTATAACATGTCAGGGGCCCCGTGTTAACGATCAGAGAACCTATTCAGATCCTTTAAGGTTAATCAACTCAGCATTTGTGCCAGGTGTAATGTCTAATTAAAATGATGAACAGGCAGAGAATGTCTCCAGGCAGAGGGAGGAGATGGCACAAAGAGGGAGCACTGGTGCCATATTGGTTTGGAAAATCAATAAGATGAACTCATTTTATCCCAGTGTTATCTGTGCATTTGCCATTCATTGGCTCATTTGAAAAAGTGCCAACTGGCTGATAAGTAGACTCAGTGGCGCTGTGTTTTTCAGCACTAAAGGATGCTTTGGTTGGAGGAAGCACAGCAGTGTCCCAGGATGTCTCTGGAGGGGACAAGAGAGGGAAAAGTATGGCCAAGGAGATCTAGGAAGCTGTTTTGTGTTGCACTTTGAGTCACCCAATCTAAGAGTTGGAAAGAAGCTGGAGAAAAGTGTCAGGAGAGTTGGGATGGGGGAATCTGAACATGAGCTTCATTTCTGTCACTCAGTAGATTCTTAACATTGACGAAGTATTTTTGGCCCTCAATTTCATCACTTGCAAATGATACAAAATCAGCATTATTTGCACTGCTACCTCCAGAATGTTACTGTGATGATTGAAAGAGCTTTTGAGAGGGAAAGTATTATGTAATAAAACATAAATTTAAAATATATATTTAGATGTAAAAATGTGTGTATATTTAGAAATGTACCTTGTATCAATTTTTACAACTCTATATTTATAAGTAGTAATTCAGTTTATGCGTATGTCTTGAAAATTCATATGTGCTAAGTGCTATTCTAAGCTCTGAGGATGCAGCAAGAAACAGACAACTGATTGCTCCAAGGAACCTGAACACATAGTGAAAGGGAAACATCTCATATGTACTCAGACCATAATCAAGAAAAATTTCCTTATTCCATCTTTTCTTAGGAAAACCAACTTCATGGAAGCCCACTGGTAGGTAGATTACATGGACAATAGGTAGTGAATCAAAGAGCTTGCAAAGGACAATTATTATAAAGTGATTCTTTCAAGAAGTAAATGCATAACTTTATTAAAATCACCATTAATATATATGTAAATAGATGCTAGTGGAAATGTGTGCCATGGAACCATATATTGATAGCCAGACAAATCCTAACAAGCTACTTAGGTCATCATTGGGCTGAACTACAATGACTCAAATTTAAGTTGTGTGTGTTGGAAACCAAACACCAACGACACAATTGTCTCTCTTTCCAACATTCTGGAGACTCCAGTTTTGAGGAATGCATATAACATGGGGGATTTTCATCCTTACTGGCAGTCACAAGACACCAGAAATCTTAACAGAGCAACAGAGTAGAGTCTTCAGTAAATTTTAGCTAACTACTACGTTTTAACTAATTAAGATCCAATGTTGGTGATCCTCAGTGTCTTTCTTTGAAGATAATTCATAAATAAGCCTTGGGAAAAATAATATGAATACCTTCATCATTCACTTTGAAGTACTGAACAATGGAAAAGATAAGATTTTTTAATAATTTTAGTTCATTACCCATCCAAAGTGATTTTGTGGCCCAAAAATAAATTGTGTACTATAATTTGAGAATTAAATATAGCAGAATTAAATGTGCTTTCTGGGCAATGATTCTCTAATCTCCACTTGACCACTTTGTTTTGTGAGGTCCTTAAATCATGGGATTGTCTGTACCATTGGAAAAGAACCATGGAGGCATACATGTGGTTGAATTTCCTTGACCATAATTTATATTCATTCATGAATACATTCATTAGGAAACCTTTATTCAATACTTAAAAATTTTTTGATTGCTCTCTTTTAAATTACAGGGTAAAATTATGAGAAAGATAGAAATAATTATTTGAAGATAATTATTGGCATATGGGGTCCCATAAAAGAAAACTATTTTAAGTAACATAAGATAAACAGTTAGCCATTTATCTTATAATCTGGGATAAATAAAACCTTGACATTATGGTACAGAAGAACTGAGTTAGAATGGAGTATCAGAGTGCTACATAATAAACATCTGTGTATAACTTTCAACTCCCTTGAAACATAACTATGAATAAACTAGTCTTTACTGTAAGCCATACCAGAACATAATGAACACATGTTTTGTATTTTATAAGTATTATATACTCCATTCTTACAATAAAGTAGGCTAGAGAAAATAAAATGTTATTAAGAAAATCTTAAGGAAGAGGAAATAAATTTACTATTCATTAAGTGGAAGTGGATCATTATAAAGGTCTTCATATTGAGCCAGCTGAGGAGGAAGTGGAGAGATAATTTTCACTGGCTCAGAGGTGGAAGCATGGAAGCACAGAAAAAAAAAACAAAAAACACACAGTTCAAACCAGTGTTGTTCAAGGGTCAGCTGTACTCACAAATGAGTGGTTCTAAAAATAAATCACTTACAGAGCCTTAGTCAGACTGTTAGAACAAAATGCCACAACCTGAGTAGCTTGTAAATAACAGAAATATATTTCTAAGAGTTCTGGTAGCTGAGAAGTCTAAGATTAAGACACCAGCAGGTTCAGTGTCTGCTGAGGGCTCACTTTCTGGTTCACAGAGAGTGTTGTTTTGCTGTGTTCTCACATGGGGGAAGGAGCATGGATGTTCAAGGATTCTGCTATGGTTTGAATTTGTTTTGTTCCCCTGTAATTTGTGTGTTGGAATCCTCACTCCCAAGGTCAGGGTATTAGGATTTGAATAAGTGAATAGGGCATGAGAGTGGGGCTTCATGGATAGGATTAATTACTTTGTGAAAAAGGAGCTGAAAATTCATAGAACCCAAGCTCAAAATGTTACACTTCAACTTATATTTTAACCAGGATTCCATGACACCTCTGTTATTGAATAGAGTTGACAGCTGTCATGAAGAAAATAAAGGGACAAGAGGCTCATTCTAAGAAAGTGTGTTTTTACCTTAATTAGAATGGAATGAAGAGACATCTGAAGAAAAGGTATGAACACAGGTCAGAATTTGTATTCTTGGAAAGAATAGACAAAAATATATAAGAGATTATAAGTTAATTTTTTAATTAATTTTTTGTTATGGTTTTTAATAAGAAAATAAAAGACCCAGCACAATTACAGTACATTAGATGAGTGATCAATTTGAATTGAAGGAAGAAAAAAAAAAAAGAATGTACAATTTACTGGCTCCTTCTGTATCCTACACCTTGCTGAGTTTGAATCTTTGTTTGTTTTTAACATGCAGAGAGGAATCAATGCAGTTAATTCTAGGAAAAGAGGCAAAATTTAACTGAGTACTAAAATTACTAAAGGTCTAAACATATTGAGCAGTATCTATTAAGAGGTAGGGCATCATAATGTTAATCACTACTGATAGAAAACTCAGATAAAAGTTCACTATTAAAAACTTTTTTTTTTTGAGACAGAGTCTCACTCTGTCACCCTGGGTAGAGTACCATGGTGTCATAGCTCACAGCACGCTCAAACTTTCAGGCTCAACCAATCCCATCTTCTTGCCTCAACCTCCCAGATAACTGGGACTATAGACTCCAGCCACAGTGCCTGGCTAATTTTTTTTTTTTTTTTTTTTTAGTAGAGGCAGGGTGTGCACTCAAGTAATCCACCTGCCTCCGCCTCCCAGAGTGTTAGGATTATAGGTGTGAGCCACCATGCTTGGCCTACTAAGAACTTCTTGAACACCTAATTACATGCCTTCCTGTGTTTTTGATGTAACAGCATTTATCCAGGAAAATATATTTTGTGATTGAGTTTCAAAAAGTGAAAGATATAAAAATAAATAAAGGAAGAGAATAAAACAGAGGAGTTCCACCCCCCTCAATTATTATAGCATATAAAAACAATAATACTGTGCAGCGGCCTTTAGTGCTATCTGTGTGACAGCCATAAAAAAAATAGTAATAATGCTTTGCTAACGCTATCCCAGATGATGCTCAAAATACCTTTGAGTGTGTTCTCCACTTTGTAGATGAGGATTTGCACTGTGGCTTGTGTCCAGGACATTCTCAATGGCAGTGACAGTCACAATGTTTGGAATTGTAGGTTGTAAAGTAGAAGGCTACATGGCATCCCTAATTTGTTGAGCTCTAAACTTTCTGTGAGAAATAAATGAATAACTCATTTAAACTAATTTAAGCTACTGTACTTGAAATGTCTTTGTTGCTGTATTATCTTACATAGTGCAGTCTATGCTAGTACTACGATTCCCAGATTTTGCTCTATAAGCATGTGAGTGGTCCCCATTGTTTCTAAGTGATTTGTACTAATTTTATAATATAATTCTCTTGGGTTCTTGAAGAAATACATATTACTTCTTACTTTAGAGAAAAGAAAGTGAACTTATTGAACTTGCTAAGTAAAGGAGCTGGAAAACATTTGATAAAAGGTAAACTAAGACCCAAATCTGTGCTGTTTTTGATACTCACGTCTCCAACTTCACCCAGATGGTGTGAAAGAAACAGCTTTCCTACCTTCAAATCAAATAAACTTAACAGTTATTCTATTCTATTACCCATATTCTGTGTGATTGAGGATCATTATAACATTACTTTGAGACACCTGTAACTCAATTATTTTTAATTCATACATGATATTCCACGGGTTGATGGAGTACATGTGACATTTTGTTACTTGCATAGATTGTGTAGTGGTAATGTCAGGGTATTTGAGGTGTCCATCACTTTGAGTATTTATCATTCCCATGTCCTGGGAATGATTCCAGTCCTCTTTTCTAGATACCTTAAAATATACAATATATATTGTCACTCTACTGTCAAATGATATAACTCACACCTTTTATCTTACTTTATTCTTGTATACCTTTTATCTTAATTGTCTGTACCCATTAACCTACTTCTTTGCCTCCTCCCCCACTCCCTTACCTTTCCTAGCCTCTAGTATCTATCATTCTACTCTGAACTCTTATAAAATCATGCTTTTAACTCCCACATATGAGTGAGAACATGTGATATTTGTGTTTCTGAACCTGGGTTATTTCATTTAACATAATGACCCTAACTTCCTTCCTTGTTGTGGCAAATGGCAATATTTCATTCTTTCTTATGGCTGAATAATATTCCATTGTGTATATATACCACATTCTCTTTATCCATTTGCCCACACTGATGGGCACTTAGTTTGGTTCCATATCATGAATAGTGCCAACATAAACATAGGAGTGAAGTGATCTCTTTGATATGCTGATGTCTTTTCTTTTTGGAGTGAAACCCAGCAATGGGATTGCTGGATTGTATGGTTCTATTTTTAGTTTTTTGAGAAATCTGCATACTGTTTTCCACAGTGGTTGTACTAATTTACATTCCCACCAACAGTATGTAAGCTTTCTCTTTTATTCACATCCTTGCATCCATCTGTTATTTTTTGTCTTCTTCATAAAAGCTATTCCAACTGGGGTAAGATAATATTTCATTGTGTGTGTGTTTTTTAAAGCAGAATAAATGATAGCTGACCTAGTGCATCATAAAGTATCTCAAAAGAATCAAATAAGGGGGCAGTGCCTATGGCTCAGTGAGTAGGGTGCCGGCCCCATATACCAAGGGTCCAAACTGGGCCCTGGCCAAACTGCAACAATAAAAAAAAGGAAAGGCTGTATGAAACGCCTGTGTTAGCTGAGAGAGTTTGCGAGCTTTTGGAATCTGATTTTGCTCAGTGTTTGGGAAAAGTCGGGGGGTGGGGGGACGGACAAGGTAAGTCACTCTTCAATATCAGACAGTATCAGTAATTATTGCAATAAATTGAAATCAACATGTGAATTGGTGAATCTTGAGAGTGCAGAGAAAGTAGTGAGTAATAAGTATAGCTAAAATGGCTTTGGATAAAGTACATCATTATGATTGTCTAAGGCTGAAGACTAAGGAGGAACCCAGTATATGTTTGAGTCATGCACAGCCAGAGGAAGAATAAAAATTAGACTTAAAGAGTGTGGACCCTCACAGAATGAACAAAGGCTCCCTTTTGCCTGGGAAGATTTGATAATGATACATGGCACGATTATAATATCACTGGACAAGTGCATGACATTTGACACATTTGAGATTAGATTGATATTCACAAGGCATCAGATTTTGGTGAGGGGTCATGCTGGTCCTGAGACCTGGTAATAAGGAGACGGCATTTGGATGATATCTTGGTGGGGATTGCTTTACTCTCGCCACTGTGTTTTGAAAATTGGAGACAATGGCATCATTTCTGATTGTGCTGCATTTGAAGCGGGAGTCAGTGGAAATGAATAGAGAAGCAGCATTCTTCTTTTTAATTGTAGATTTCTTTATGTTAATGTTTCAAAGCAAATGACATGAAAAATTCTCTGTAATGGTGATGAGAAGGTTTTTCCATTTGTACATGATGACCACAGGCATCCGTAGCAGGGCCATTCTTTATTTATGCTCAACCGAGTTTCTGCAAATAGAGAAATCGGCTAATTATCTACAAATTTTCATTCTTTATCTCCACAGAATTTTAATGAACAGGAATTGCCATTTACTCATTTATATTTGTGAAGAGGGAACAATCTTTCCCTTTGGTGATTTCTCTCCTTTTGTAGTTCTCAGACCTGCTGGCATTAGAGGAAATAAAATTCTGGCTGGTCATTTTCCTGTTACTAACCTATCCTCTCTACTGCTTTCCTAACCATCAATTTTCTGAATCAAACTTCTTGACCTGAAGCATGAAGATGAAGTACAAATATTTTGAAAATTGTCCTTGTTAGGTTGTCTGGATAGATCTGATTCTCCGTGAAGTTATAGCTTGGAATGACCAGGCTGTACTCCACACAAAGCAATCAAGTCAAATCAAAAAATATCCATTGAGGACAACTATTACAAGGCAATGAAATTGACAAAATGTCCTTTTACTAATTTCTGTCTTGAAATCTACAGACCTAGAAGTATTTGGCACAGGCGGGCAACTTCTGTGCTGCTAAATGGTCATTACCAGTAACAAGAGTTTATTATTGCACCAAAATGTCTCTAGAATCTGTCTCCCTCTTTATTTCAACTGCTACTATGCTGATTCAGGCCCTTATTGTGTTTCTCCCAGCAAATATAATTCCTTTTATTTTGTCTCCTTGCTCCCTAGATTCTCTGCAATCCACTCTCTCCAGAGTGGCTGAATATTTTAAAGTATAGATATTAATTTGCCTCTTCCCAGGAAAAATTGGTCAGTGCTTGCCTTCATCAACTACAAATTAAAGTAATATATGTCTCCCATTTAAAGAGTAAACAATATTTTTGTGGACCACCCATGAAGGTTTTAATTACCTTCATTATAGCATCACTCAAGCAAAAGCCCAGGCATATACTTCTCAAAATAGTGTTTGTGCATCTCTGCTACCAAATTAAACTTATTAATGAGACACAAACAATATAGTGAAACCAAAAAGAAAAACAAATTCCTATACTATAGTTGTTTCTTCTGAAATGGCATTATCGATAATTTACTTATAGCAACAGAAATGTGTTTGTGCGATATGTTCTAGTTTATAATATAGACTTTATGTTTCAGATTTTGATATAAGAAATTGAGTCATTATAATTACTGTTAGATTTTTTTGACTCTAATATTATTTTCAAACTCCAATTCCTTCGATGGATTAAGTAAATATAATAGAATCCAAAGAGCATAGAGAGAGAGGAAACAAGTCTGGAGATGTAATATACAACGCACGGATTATTGGTAACGAATTGTGCTGTATCTGGGATTCAAGCTAAACAAGTAGATTTTATTTTAGCTTCTCCTGACACAAAAACAAACCAAAAAAAAAAAAAAAAAAAAAATGGGTAACCATGTGAGATGATGGAAGTGTTAATTTGCTTCACTATAGTAATCTTTCTACTGTCTATATGCATCACACAACATCATGTTGAATGCCTTAATTAATGCACAGTAAAATTTATTTTAAAAAAAGAATCCCCACAAAATTAAAAATTAAATCATTCTTAAGGAAAGATAAATCCTTTATTGCACGTTTACCGTCTGCTATGCTCTGAATGTTTCTGTCCTTCCCAAATTTATATGTTGAAATCTAGCCCCCAATGTGATAGGAGGTAGGGCTTTGGGAGGTGACTATGAGATGAGGGAGAAACTTCCCTGAGCGGCGTTACTGCCCTTACAAAGAGAGGTCTGGGGGAGCTTTGTGGTCCCTTCCACCACGTGAGGACACTATGAGAAAATACCATCTAGTTCATAGGCCTTTTGCAGACACTGCATGTGCTGGTGCCTTGATTTTGAACTTTAAGTCTCCAGAACAGTGTGAAATCAATTCCTGTTGTTTATAAGCCTTTCACTCTAGAAACTAAAAGGGAGATTCAGAAAGGTTTAGATTTTGTTGAGAGTTATCCCAGGGTGTCTCATTAAGTGTGAGGTTATTTTCTTAATCTGATGTTATTCAAATTATTTGAAGACTTGAAACACTCTGTAGAAGTTAAAGCTCATTCATGATCAATGCCTCTATCATATGTCAATCACCTTTTTTAATATCTTCCTTTGTAGCACTTACTAGAAATATAATTAAATGATGGTTAGTGTATTTATTCGACTCCTCCCTGCAAAGAGGCTGCAAGAGGAAAAGTCTTATAATTCTGCCTCGGTCAAAGCTCTATCTCTAGCACCCTACACGCTGGCTCTGATACATTTGACATGGAACAAATATTGCATGAAACCTAAAGCAGGTTTGGCCTGGGTGAGATGGGAGTGGGAGACATCTAGCCAGCCACCCCAGTCTCCTTCCTCAGGAGAGTGGCTTAGCACAATGTCAAATGTTAAACAGAGTATATTCTGGGAAAAAGAAAATAAAAGCCCATGAAAAGCTGAGTTTTCCCACCAGTACCCCTCCCTCCACCCCCCTCCTCTCCCTTTACACCTGCAGGGCATCTTACAAGGGTATATGTGAAACTTAGTAAATGTGGACTGTAAATGTCTTGGCACGGTAACTGGGAAAATGCCAGGAAGGCTACGTTAACCATTGTGATGAAAATGTGTCAAACGGTCTGTGAAGCTAGTGTATGATGCCCCATGATCATATCAATGTACGCAGCTATGATTTAATAAAAAAAAAAAAAAGAAAAAGAAAAAGAAAAGCTGAGTTTTTTCATTCTTCGTTGGCAAAGTGGAGATGATGATGAGCAACTGACAGCATTGTCCTGAGGATGAACTCAGGTAATGTTATGTAAACACAGGTTTTAAATTTTTAAAAACTGTTCATCAGTACTTGCCATATGTAGAAATATAGGATGTGGCCATAACCCAAACTCTTGTTTAATAGCTGGAATGGAATTTTAGACTTACTGGAATGAGCCAAATGTAATTGCTATAAAATGCATTAAAACCTTGATGGCTTTGCTTGTAGACTCTAGTTCAACAGAAGTACCACAAGCCCAAAACCAGAGTGCATCAGCTCTGAAATGACTGCAAACTTGTTAAACTTCACCTTTCAAATCCTTATCTTCACTTTATTTGGACATCTCCAGCCAGCTAGCTGCAGAGTAATATTTTCCCCACGTCTTTAATTTATAGGTCCTTGAAAGAAATTATGCTTATACCTCACACTGTTGAGTTGGACACACAATTAGAAATTGTTTTAAAGCTTCTTATTCTGGAATATTCAAATTTGGAGTATGTTTAGTTTTCAGTTCAGGAATGGAGCTAGAGGTAGAGGGAAGGGGAAGGAAACAAAATTTTAGAAATAAAAAATTTCTTTTTAAATGTTTATGAGCACTTAGTCTTAATATAAAAATCCCCTCTTCTGTGGTGCTTTGTTTAAATAAATAGTGTAATTAAATGAGAATCTATATAATCAGTACTTTAAAATCTCCAGATCCTAGATTAGACAGACCTAAGCCCTGAATCTACCTTCAATACTTCCTGTGTATGTTCTTATAAAAGTGATTCAACCCCTTTAAGCAGTGATTTATTTATATACAAAATCTGACTGTTAGCAGTATCTGCCTCCTGGAGTTGTCATGAAAATAAAATCATGTGATTCCCAGTCTGCAGTTATTAGAGGGAGGTCTGCATCAAGTTTGGAGGGTGCTGCATCGGTGTTACAACCAGGCCCTGGACGTTTCCAATCTATGATTTGTTTTACTATAATTCCATCTCTGTTCTTGATAGCCACGGACTAGATACCAGTGGAAAAAAACTCCAAAGAAAACAATGGACTTTGTCTGTTTGATTTCCTGATGTGGCTTCCGCAACTTACTTAATGCCTAGATCAGAGTAGACATTTAATAAATATTTGTACAATGAATAAATGAATGAATACTGTACAGAATTACCTACCACTTTATTGGCATCCAGCTAGAAAAGTAACCCAGAATCTCCTTTTCCTGTTATCACCAAAGCAGGGTATTAAACTCTGAAGATCTCAAACTGGATTCAGGTTCCAGAGATTTTCAATTACGGATCCTCTATTTATTAGGTATACTGTTAGATGATCTCTCTTATCTGTATTTTCACATGTGTAAGACAGGAACAATACTGATACTTTCATCATCGGATTTTTAGTGAAGGTTAGATAAATTATTACACACAATGTGCTGTATGTATTAACTATTACTCTTAATATTTTTATCATTGGTTAGTGACACGTAGATGATAAAACACATCTATGATAAGTATTCCTAAATTTGTCTGCCTATTAATTACATATATCATGTTATTTTCTCCTTGTCAGCAATCAAACGTAGGGGGTACTTTTCTCATAATATAGTTGAGGAAACTAAAGCTCATAGGTGTAATTAACTTGCCAAGATCACATATAATTAGTAAGTAGCAGAAACGAGGATTAAGTTTGATCTGAGTAACACTAAACTTCACTCCAATGAACTTGAAAGATGGTCTATAGTTATCACTCAGGAAGACTTTTTAATACTGTATTACTGACTCTCCTCCATGATGAGACAAAAGGAGAAATTCTTAGTGATTCTGTATATTTCCTTAAGTTTTCTTTTCCGTTTATCACAGTTCATGACTCACAGTAAACTCTTACGTGACAGATATATAAAGGAAATACCACAAATATCAGCCACACTTTCGATACCTATGACTTTCGAGGACTCAGTACTTTACAATCTTTCTCTTATCAATTACGCATAAATATGCTGCAAGATGAACACACCTGAACAGAAAAAAAAAAAAACTTGATAAGCTAAATATTTTTCCCCAGTCACCCCCAGCTGATATGTAGCAGAAATGGGATTTAAACATACCTAGTAACCTAAAAAGTTGACTTTATATCTTATCCTCAAGAAATGGGCCAATATTACCAAACTTGCTATCTAAACTATAATCAATTTCATCAAAGGCTCCCGAGAAAATGTAACACTTAATATAACAGGTGAGTGATCAAATTGGCTTCTCTCTCTCTGTCTCTCTCTCTTTCCTGACTTCAGCTTGCTGTGGACAAAATAGAAATAATTAAGTGTCAATAACTAAAGTTTATTCCTGGCAAGCAGCTGATGAGTATTTTCAGAGGCTCCTGTTTTTTGACCTTTAGGTGCCCTAGACAATGATGGAATCTTGTTGAAAGCTCTTTAAGCTGAAATTAATTTATGCTCGACAGTGATTAAAAGAGAAAGTGAGAAGGGGATGGAAATTAACAAATCCATCTTTATTGCTGAGATCCCATTATGATTATAAGGAGAGGGAAAAATCAACGTGGCGGGTGCCAGCTGCAATCTGGTGAGCAGTTTAAACAGCCCGTCCCGCTTGGGAAATGTCCTTGGGTGGACAGATTTATCTGTCACTGAGCCTCATAGAGAGCGGGGCTTATTTATATGGGACTGGCATGCTGAGGTCCTTGATTTGCTTTTGGAATAAAAAACTATAGTCAGAGAGTTATCTGCCAGATGGACAGGCCAGGGGACTTGACAGATGAAGCCTTTGAAAAGCATATTCTGCTGATGCTTCCAGAAACAGAGATGGCTGAATTGCCATGGCCCTGGGTTTCTGTTGGGCCAGTCTCTTTTGGTGCATGCTGCATTTATGTACTGATGCAGTTATACCACAACTCACCACATGCTTCCTGGAAAATCTCTGTGGCCAAGGATTTTGTTTCAGACCTTTATGTACCCACAGTTCTCCTTGGGAAGTACGTGGTATATTTAGGAGGCTGCAAAAATAATGAGGACGATATGTCCACCATTTCTCTGTTAATTCTTTAAAAAATATGTGTGCTAAGCACCTCCTGTGTGCCATGCCCAGTCCCAGGCAGTGAAGATCAGGATGTTAAGCTTTTTTCCTCCAAGACCTACTCAGAGAGCAAGGCTTATTTCCCCTTAAAATTGAATTCAGAATTCTGATAAAAACAATTCTAGACTCATTTCAAGAGAACTAAAAAGTGCTGAGAACTTTCTAAATGCCAAAACTTGCACAAATGATGTTGTAATGCCAGAAAAAATGAAAGTCAAGATCCTTTTTCTGATTTGACAGATAAGTGAATGGAGGTTCAGAGAGGTAAAGTGATTTCGTCCAGGGCACAGAGATTGGACAGCTGGAGCCAGAAAGACAGTTCACACCCAGACCTATTACGCACGAAGGGCTGCTTCTTCTCTCCTGCCCTCAACGCATCTAAGGTACATATATGAAGGTAGAGTCAGAGTGTTAGTCTTAGAAGGCCTGATTGTAGATTTTGGCTCAAGCGCTTACTGGGTTGGTGACCTTGGGAAAAAATATTGTATCTTACAGTACATTGATTGTTCTCATCTGCAGGAAAAGGGATAAGATTCCCTGCTCTTTCTGTCTCACAGGTCAGCCAGAGACTCAGAAGACACAATGCATGCAAAAGTGTCCTGCAGATGTGAGTCCAACCTCTACTAATTCATGTACCTTCTCCATAATTGGTCTTAATGTATCTCATCATCGTTTATATCTTAAAAGAATTAAACTGACAATGTTGTATTGCCTCATCTAAAAATATAAGTCAGAGGACAGATATGGTCTGCTATTATTACTCCAATCTACTTTAATCATTACTGGACATAGCTCAGAAGAAAAAATGGCTTTATTTCAAAGCAGGCAAAACCACTGTGAGTTAAATATTTGAAAACATTAATGATAAAGATAATGGTAATAAAATAATCTTTTATTTGCTTTTATTTAATCTAATGGAAATTAGTATTGATGAAAGGAAGAAACTGACAGCCTGCTGGACCTCTGAGGGGGGGAATTTTTATGCTATGATCATGTACAGAGTTACAATGTTTGGTCTAGGAGGAATCTTGGAGGACCAGGGTTAGAATGCTGGAGTTCACCAACTTACCTAATGCCTTTGGGGAAGTCATTTTACCTCTCTGGATCTTAACTTTCCTTTCATTCTTCTTTCTTTCTTTTTAACAAAAGGGTCATGGTCATAGTAATAAATATCTTTTTCTTCTGGTTGCAATTATCTGATGAAAAATTGATTTTTCAAAGTGTGAAAGATGTCTGAAGCATTGCATAATTGGTAAGAGTTGACCTTCAGGCCTGTGGTCCCAGCTGCTCAGGAGGCTGAGGCAAGAGAAACGCGGATGCCCAAGAGCTGGAGGTTGCTGTGAGTCCTGTGACGTCACGGCACTCTACTGAGGGCAGTAAAGTGAGACTCTGTCTCTACTAAAAATAATAATAATCATAATCATAATAATTAAAAATAAAAAAGTTGACCTTCAGATCAGAGTGTTTCTGAGTGGGGATTTCAGGCATAACTCACACATGATGTGTGATGCAAGGACCTGGGAGTAATGAGCCCCTTTACCTGCTGTAAACCCTGACCTACAAGGTCTGAGGAGGCTAAATATAGGAGTAAAGGCAGACAATCAACAATTATTGTATGTTTCAGGGTATAATGCACACAAAGTTTTTAGTGGAAAATAAGGATGTGCCTTATGCATGAGTAGTATGACTCAGGAGTATGGGAGCCAGCGGACAGTCTGGGTCTTTTGACCCATAAGCAAGCTATTCTAGGACCATGTTAGTGTAAGAAGCAAAATCTGCACAGGAAAAGGCAATCCAGGTGGACTTTAACGGACAGTGGCCATTCCTACTACTGGTCACAGCCCAATGTTTGAATTCCAAATCGGATTAGCAACTCCCCTTACCATAAAGAGAAGTCCATGATAAAAGTGATCATGGAGAGAAACATTATGGCTTAGGGAGAAAGAACAAAATGTTTGCTACTCTCTGGGGTTGTGATTATTTTTTGTGCCTTGTCAAACACTTTATTGGTTCCACATTGACAAGGGCAAGACTCCCCTTGGTGTGTTCCATAGAGCATGAGTTTCTCAAGATATCCTTGACGTTGCTAGAGAAGGATTCTATGGGGGAAAGTATTTGAAAAATAACAAGTTAAATGATTTACCAGGTTTATTTATTGCAGAACTTTTCAGACCCCTTGATATATACTTACGAATTATGAATCTCTAAAGGAGTGGTAATATGCAGAATATTCATACATATTCAACGCAAAAAGTCATTTTAAAGGGTGCATTTCTGTGGACAAATGTTGTGGCAAATACACTTTGGAAAATGTCAGCCTAAGAGAGAAAGTCCCAAGTTAGACATGCTTTCTTCACTGCCAGCACCAATATCTCAGAGCTGATTTCTTACTTATGAAAGTTCTTGGTTGCTTGACTATCCTGCATTCTTTCTCCACATTCTAGGGCAAGAACTCCGACATATTATTAATTAATACACAAAGGAGGTATTAACAGACCTCTCAAGAGATTGAGAAATGCAATTTTTCTCCTTGTCTAGGAATAAAATGAAACATATATACTATTGTCTCATCCATTCTAGTCACTTGGAAGCTTTCTATGCTCTGTACCCAAAATTACCTGACATGGTCCCCTTCAAAACATTTTATGTTCTATCTATCTCTATGTCCCTTGCATTTTGTCATTATTAATTTTGCACAATTTTTCCTTCCTACTTAATCCATCTCTTTTTATTTCTCTCTGTGTGTGAGAGGAAACCCCATCCATCCTGAAATGCTACCAGGCTATTCTATCTGCTCATTTTGCCATATTTGCTCCAGTGAGAAATCTTCTCACCTTCCTGTATGATATAATGTTTTAAATCTCTTGACATGAGAGATACACATACTGACTGAAGATAACTTCTTAATATAAAAACTTGAGAAGGGCATTGGGCATTATATAGAAGTAAGAATAGACAGGGTCTTGGGAGTAAGACAAATCTAACTTCAAGTCCTGACTTTATCACGTCCTAGCTATATAACCTTGGGCAGCTAACATCACCAACATCACCATTCTGTAGTGCTTCTTCACTTGAAAATTAAGGTTGTAAAAACTTCCTGAATCAGGAAGGTTCAAATGACATAACACACACAGGCCCTCAGTACAATGTGGCTTCCCCATAGGAATGTATCCCTAAACCACTCCTTGTAATACATTTAAGGAATGTATCCCTAAACCACTCCTTGTAATAAAACAGGACATAAGAACGTCAATTCACGTAATGATTCTATCTAGTGGGGGAGGAAGAGACGGCCTCCTTCATATAGTTTCCTTTTATGCCCAAAGACCTTAGCCAGGCAGCTCTTCATTAACTTCCCTCTTAGTCTTCGAGACTGTAACATAAACCCAGCTCTTCTTTTCTCGTGTGAACTTGGTCACCTTCCTTCTTAAACTGTCTAAGCTCCTAGGCACTTGAAGACTGTAAAATCGACCCCTAGTCTTCTCTTCTCCAGGCTGAATTTCTTTAATCTCCCATCCCAAGTCTCCATTTCCAGCCTTTTAATCATCTCCGGTTGCACTGCCCTTCCATTTTTGAACAGTGCAGAGGCACAGGAGGGCAACAAAAAGTCCTACAGTAATATGCGGAAATAGCACAAACTTGCACTGTAGACCAACCAGTAAAAGACAGTGTCACATACACCATCAGTTAGAAATAATCAACTCTTAAGAAAATTCTCTTCACTCTGTACACTGAGTCCAACTCCTACTGTTACTTTCAGAACCAGAAGCTGGTGTCATTTTACTGGTTTCTCTTCCTCTGTATGAACTAAAAGAAAAGAAAAGAAAAGAAAAGAAAAGAAAAGAAAAGAAAAGAAAAGAAAAGAAAAGAAAAGAAAAGAAAAGAAAAGAAAAGAAAAGAAAAGAAAAGAAAAGAGAAAAAGCTGTTTATGTCTAGGTGTTAAGCTCATTCAAAGTAACATTGAGTATTTACTATATGTCAATTATTCTATAGACAGCATTCTAGATGAAGTCCTATTCCTGTGAATAAAAAAATAAGCAAAAAACAAATAGTGTATAAACATATAATGGTCATAGACATTTCTATTATAGAAAAAAAAAATGTATGGGAAAAAACAAATAATCTTTGGTGTCACACAAAACATGGATTGCCCCCTTATTAGCTGTGGACATTACATGAGGGAATCCTTTCATTAAGTATCAGTTTTTATCATTTGTAGAGTTGAATACTGCCAAAAACCCTTCAGGATATCCTTGAAAATTAAATAAACAAATACACACAAAACAGCCTAATTCTGTGTTTGACATTTACCACTCAAAATATCACGTTAGCTTTCTGTCTTTGTTTTTTCGAGTCAGAAGAAGAAATATCTATCAATGAAATCATAGTGATAGTAAACCTTTTCCAAATAGAGCACTCACGTTTGTTAGTAAACACTCATTTGTAACATTTCTTCTTTTAAGAATGAACTGTTATTGGTGTAGGGGCACATCGTACAGGCCTCAAACACCTCTCTTTCTCCCTATCCTCTTCTTTTCTGCCTTTGTTCCATGCAAATCTCCCTTTCCCGATGTTCACAATCACCTTTCTTCTCTCACTTGATCTCATTGGCTCATTTTCTCTGTCTAAGCTATTTCTACCACTAGGTTCCATCATTTCCTTTCTTGTCCTATGAATTGATTCTCCTCTCTCCATAACCAAAACCCATCTTGAAAGAAAGAAGCTCTCATCTTGCTCACACTTGATGATAGTACAGCACTGTGCTCGGGGACATGGGTTTTGGAGTCAGAGAGCTCTGGGTTTCAATATAGGATGTCTTATTGACTATCTAATGATTTTAGTAAAATAGGCTAACCATTTTTTTAAAAAATTGATATATAATAATTAGACATATTTTTAGGGTACCTGTAATACTTTGAAATATACATACAATGTTTCAATTCAGGGTAAGTGGAATATCCATCACTTCCAATGCTTATCCTTTCTTTGTATAAGGAACATTCAAAATCTTCTTTTCTAGTTATGATGGAATATACAATATGGCTCAATGCCTGTTTCTAGGTGGTTAAGGTGCCAGACACATACACCAAGGCCGGCAGGTTCCACCCGGCCCGGGCCTACTAAACAATGACAACTACAACAACAACAACAAAAATAGCCAGGTGTTGTCGCAGGTGCTTGTAGTACCAGCTACTTGGGAAGCTGAGATAAGAGAATCGCTTAAGCCCAAGAGTTTGAGGTTGCTGTGAGGGTGACAGTTTGAAATTATCTAAAAAAAAAAAAAGAAAGAAATATGCAATAAACGATTATTAACAATAGTCCTTTTATTTTGCTGTATCTAACACTAGAATTTATTCTTTCTAATTGTACTTTTTACACATTAACCAACCTCTCTTCATCTGCTTTTCTGTTTAACTTTTATTAGCCTGTATTGTACAGGTGACCACCATTCTGCTTTCTGTCTACAGGAGATCAATTTTTTTTTATCTCTCACATATGCATATAAAGGAAATCACATGATATTTATCTTTCTGTGCCTGGATTATTTCACTTAAAACAGCGTCCTTCAGTAGCTTCCATGTTGGTACAAATGACAAAACCTTATTCTTTTTTATGGCTGAATAAAATTTCCCTGTATAAATACCATATTTATTTATTAATTCATCCATCGATGAACATTTGGGTTGACTCCATGTCTTGGCTATTGCAAATAGTGCTATAATAAACACAGGAGTGAAGATATCTCTTTGGTATACCGATTTCCTCCTCCTCCTCCTCCTCCTCCTCCTCCGCCTTCTTCTATTTATTTATTTATTTATTTATTTATTTATTTATTTATTTTTTGCTATATACTCAACAGTAGGATTGCTGGATCATATAATATTTCTATTTTTAGTTTTCTGAAAATCTTCCATTTATTTTCAATAATGATTGCACTAATTTACACTCCCAACAGTGTACAAGTTCCCTTTTTCTCATATCCTTGCCAGCATTAGTTACTTTTTATCTTTTTGATACGAGCCATTTTAACTGGGGTGAGGTGATACCTCACTTTGGTGAGATTTGCAGTTCCCTGGTAATTAATGACACTGAGCATTTTAACATATGCTTTTTGCCCATTTGTATGTCTTCTTCGTAAAAATATCTATTCAGATATTTTGGTCCCTTTTTAATAAGCTTTGTGGTTTGTTTTTACTATTATTTGAGTTCCTTATATATTCTGATTATTAATCCCTTGTATGAATACTTTGCAATGTTTTCTCCCATTCTGCAGGTTGTCGCTTCACTCTTCCGATTGTTTCCTTTGCTGTGCAGAAGACTTTCAGCTTAATATAATCCCATCCATTTGTCTATTTTTGTTTTTGTTGCCTGTGCTTTTGAAGGTCTTTGCCCAGACCAATCGTTTCTCTACAGTGGTTTCTATTAGTAATTTCAGATCTTATATTTAAGTCTTTAATGCACTTTGATTTGATTTTTTGCATATGATAAAAGCTAGGAGTCTAGGATCATTCTAAGTATTTATGTCCAATTTCCCCCACACCAGTTTTTGAAGCACTGTTCTTTTCCCCAGTGTATGTTCTTGGCACCATTATCAAAAATGAGTTCCCTGTAAATGCATGCATTTATTTTGGGGTTCTCTATTCTGCTCCATTAAGGTTTATGTCTATTTTTTATTGCATTGCCATGATGTTGTAGTTACCATAGCTTTGTAGTATATTTTGAAGACAGTTATTATTATGTCTCTACTCTTGTTCATATTCTTGAGATGCTTTGGCTATTCAGTCTTTTGTGATTCCATAAAAGTTTTAGTGTTTTTTCTCTATTTTTGTGAAGATTGTCCTTACTATTTTGATAGGGATTACATGGACTATGTAGATCACCTTAGATAGTATGTATTAATACATTTTAACAATAATATTTCTTCTAATCCATGGATATGGAATATCTTTCCATATTTTTCCAAGTTGAAGATAACTTCTTTGATCAATGTTTCAAGGCTTTTATTATAGAATTTTTTGCCTCTATAGTTACATTTATTTGTAGGTATTTTTTGTAGCTATTATAAATAGAATTGCTTACTTGATTTTTTTAGATTATTTTTGTTGCTCTATGGAGCTGCTATTAATTTTTGCATGTTGATTTTGTATTCTGCAACTTTACTAATTCATTTATCAGTTCAAACATTTTTTGTTGGAGTCTTTCGTTTTTTCTAAATATATGTTCATGTTATCTGCCAAAAAACAAAAACAAAAACAATTTGACTTATTCTTTTCCAGTTTGAATGCTCTTTATTTCTTTCTCTTGCCTAGTTGCTCTAGGCATAGCCAGAGCTATGTTGTCTAAAAGTGGTGAAAGTGGGCATCCTTGTCTTGGTCCAGATCTTAAAGGAAAGGTTTTCTACATTTCTCCATTCAATATGATGTTAACTGTAGATTTGTCAAATGTAGCCTTTAATGGCTTCGAGATCTGTTAATTCTATAACCAATGTATTGAATTTTTATTATGAAGTGATTTTGAATATTATCAAATACTTAAAAGCTTTTAATCTCAAGTTTCTTCATCAACAAAATTGGCATAATAATAGTTCATGTAGGGTTTTTTTTTATTAACCTTAAATAAAATTGTGTGTGTAAAGCTTTTATTTCATAGTAGACTTAGAATAAAGAGCATTTATTATTTTATGTATTTAATTCAGAGACAGTTAATCTTTTAAGTACCAAGTGGTTTTTTTTGTTGTTGTTGTTTTTTGTACCATAGAGAATAGGAATATAATAAAGACAGGTTCTCTACCCTCAAAGAGTTAACAGCCCATGGAAGAAGCAAGCATGCCTGTATAAAAATATATTGATAATGAGAACTAAATATCTTAGCACAATAACTAAGAAAGTGCCAGGAATTAACCAGTGTGATGAAAATGTGTCAAACAGTCTATGAAACTAGTGTATGGTGCCCCATGATCACACTAATGTACACAGCTATGATTTAATAAAAAATAAATAAATAAAAAAGTTTTTCTGTCAAAGTGTATGTGTTAGATAAAAGATCACAAATGAGATTTTGTTTTAAGAATTAACATTAATATATTGGTGTTGGCTGCCTAGAAAGGAATACTAGGAACATTCTGAGGGCAGTAATAGAATGAGCAAAAAATAAAATGTCATAGCTGATTAATGTCTGCCAACGAAACAGAGGAGAGACTGTCCATCAGGGAGTGTTCTAGGAGGCATATTGGAAGACAGATTGAAATGCATTTTTGAGTATTTTTTATGAGACCTATAAATTACTAATGTTATTCACTCTATGGCATCAATATTGATATCCTCATTATAAGTGAAACTGAAACTCAGAGAGGTTAAGTAATCTGTCCAACTCACACAGCTAGAAAAGTGGCTTGGAATAAATCTAAAATCCATATTGATTTAAACACTGATACTCATCATGGCCCTGCATTCTTTGACAAGAATTCTATAGCAGAGACTGAACTTAGTCCCTTTCAATTTTTGTTCAATGTTTATTTTATATTTGTCAAAAGTGGGACTTTATTCAGAATATTTTCTTCCTATGGAATAGTTTCTGGAGTACAGTAATTAAGGCTGAATCAAGAAAAGCATCTGGATATATATAGGTAAATATTTTTTAATGCATAGAGGAAGAGATATCTATAAAATGACCTGCTGTTGGATCTCATCAGTCTCTTTCATTTTTCTAGGCTCACAGAAAACCTGTATGTTCTAGCGTCCATTGCATTTAGATTTGAGCCATGTGACTAATTCTAGATAAAGGCACATATTGTATATTATGCATATTATATATCATTCTCAGCTGTGTCCTCTACAATCTCCCAAAGTATCTTGGGTGAACATATAATTTTCTTTCATCTGACCTGACATTGAGGATCCAGTAGAGACTATCAAGACCAACCATAAGAAGTAAGGAAATTTGAACCCTGTCATATTGTTTGGAAAGGTGCCAGCCCATACAAAAGTCTAGCTCATATTAGTCTGTTACATGAAATAGAATAAGTGTGTGCTATGCTATGTCACTAAGATTTTTGTTTTATCTTAGAATGGATGTTACTTATCTTAATCCATTAATGTTATCAAAAAATTTTGCATGAAGAAATGAGATTTTCATAGGGCCACTATGAAATGCATTGGGCCTTCGAGACCGAGGATCCATTTCTGGAGAAGCATGTTTTATGCAGTGTTCAGGTGACTTGTTTTGGAAATGCAGACAGTGGCTCAGATTGGAGCTCAAATTTTCTATTCTTGCCATTTCCAGTTTGGTGGTAAGAAGTTATCTGTGGTTACAGTTGTCCATTTCCTTATAGAACTACTGAAAGCATCAATTCCCTTTGTGAGTCAGAAATTTGGGCTAGACTCAGTTGAGTGAGGCTTTTCTTCAACATAGCATCAACAAAGGTCATTGGGGTATATGTGGTTGTCAGCTGGGCTGTTATGGAAGATTCAAGATGACTTCATGCCTGTGTCAATTATAAGCATGCTGTCAGCTGAGACTATCAATTGGAGTGCAGAGAGAGGATGTTTTTAGGACTCTTACAGGCTAGGTAGAAACTGCCAGTCTTCTTAAAAATTAGTTCTGGACATGACAAAGCATCACTTCCATTCTCCATTGGCCAAGTAATTAATGCTATGAGACTTTACCATTTACATGTATCAGACTTCACATCTCAATTTGACAAGTATCAAAGAATGTGCACGTTTTTAACACCCTCTGTCTGGGATCTGTGGATTCAGGTCTTCAAAGGCCAGGATCTGGAAATATGCATCTATGTTTCCTCAATGCAAAGCATACAATAACCAAGTTACCACAAGTAGGTTAGAATTATAATCCTACCCTAAGCACACATCAGAAGAGAAGGAAGAAGAATCACATTTTACAGAACACTAGCTCCTTCTTTATATATCTAGCCTTAACATGTTTTCAAAGTGATTCTCTTTATTGATACAGCTTTTATTCCTTCCACCTAGTACTAAAGAGACAATCAAGGTTCAGTGTCAAAAAGAAAAAAAATAAATAAAAACTTGCCTCAGATCAACCATGGGCAACTATATCTGCCCACCACAGGATGCTTCTTCCCCATGTGCAGCTTGAATGGGCCCTGCTCAGAGTGTGGACTCCGCAGTCAACTGCTTGAATTTCATCTGGCCCTTGTCCACACTGTTAGACACTGGATAAAAGCATCTAATTTGTCTGCGATGATTCGTCTCATCAAAACCAGAAGGAGGTTCCTGTCTCTGCCTTCCCAACCATGGATTGTGCACAATTATTAATAAAAATGAACCCTCAACTCTTTGCAAATATAAATGCTAAATAATAGCAAGATGAAAAATGAAGGCAATAATATTGCTTTGCATGATATTTAAGAGCCAGAGATGAAAGGCATTGTAAGAACTGCTATTATCTCTGTACATTCAAGTCCCCATCCTTCCTCTTCTGTTTTATCCTCTGCTTCTGAAATGCTTGATTAAGGCTCTTTTACAGTTTATTTTACTTTGTCTTTTTTTTTCTGCTTTGAGAAATACTTTACTATATCACTGGAGACAATTTACCCTTTTGTTCCATTTGAAGAAAGAAAGCAGTGCAGGCTTGCTTCAAAGATGAACTGATCAAAATCCAATGGGGATCTAGTAATGAAGAAGCTCTACTTTGTTTTCAAGCAGGGATACGAAATTATGCTATAAATTGTACAAAGCATGGGGCGTGAGGAGCGAGAGATGAATGTATGTCAAAAATATTGGTCCCATGGCCAGTGTTTCAGGTTACAACTCAGAGATTCATGGAACCCCATGACTTTAGAGCAGAAAGAAATTTACAGAAGTTTTAAACCTCCTACTCCACCCAGGCATCATTTCTGTGCTAGCTCTGAAATAATCCCTCAGACCTGGGGTTCACTACTGAGCATCAGCCTGTCCTTATCTAGGGGAGCCCAAGGTGGAATGGCCTATCTCACCTTAATCTAAAATCATCATTTGCTTGCTTTCTTTCTTTTTTTTAAAATCTACATACAGTTCCTTATTCTTTCACAGAACAAATTCCCTACTTAACAAAGTCAAACAATGTATCCTAATCATTTGTACCCATACATTAATCTGGAAAAAAAAAAAAAAAATCCCTTGCTTTCTGGAGAAAAAACCTTCATTTTCTGGCTAAATTAATGAGTTAGAGTTGGTTTAGCCAAGTGCCATGACCCACCACTCCTTCAACTGTTTCTCAAATGATTTTTGATAAGATTAATTCAGTTTCCTGGGAACCTAGAAGAGGACTGAAGAAAGTAATTAGGAAAAAAATATAGGCAGAAAGAAGTTTGATTTTCTGACCAAAGCTGATAAACAGCTTAGTGGGTGGAGACTAGAAGTTGGAAAAGTGGTTTCTAAGCAGCAGACATTACCTCTCTCAGGAGGGAAGAAAAAGGAGGGCAGGCACGGGACAGTGTGGGAAGGGCCCCTAAGATTGTTACCCAGATCGTGTAGGCTGAAGGTCACTGAGCCAGACAGTACAGAAGGGGTGATTAAGGCTTCTTAGCAGCAGAAGGAGGAGGAGATTGTCTTAATGATGTGGGTGGAGACAGATTAGTGGAATAATGGAGAGGGAGGGTACAGGTTAGAATTTCAGCTCTTTAAATTTAGATGGCGGGATGAAGGAAAGGAAGTAGGATAAGGTTAAGAGGGAGCTTGGGAGAGCAAAAGCAGGAAAGAGCTTTATGTGAAGCTTGAAAATTAAATTCATTATTCAAAAGCATGTATGTGCATTCTGTGACAGTTTCCAGGGAAATCTTCCTTCCACCCTCTGTACTTTATTTATTGAGTGTAATTTAACTAGTTTATGTGGGTTATCTTTTTTCTCCCCTCCCATTTATATCTATAGACCCTTTCCTTTCACAAAGTACCTAATTCAGCTGCTAGCCCTCAATTCTCTAAGAAGAGCATGCTGCACGCTAAGGAACAGGTTGCTCCAGGGAGTGATGGCAAGTGTTTAACATCTGACCCTCAGGTAGAGGTGGGAAGGCACTGACTCGAGCATTAGCCAATTTCAATGGTATAACTGCTCCTACCACAGCTCATTACCAGCCACCAACAAGACACCACTGAGCATAAAAACCAGAAGAAATGCACCGTAGCCTGCGATTTAGTACTTGCACATAAAGATAAAAATAGACATAAATAATGTCAAGAATATAGATGACAGCAAAGTGTAGAAAAAAATAATTAGCACGTAATGAGTTCTGAGGATTTATTAACTTTGTTTTTAATGTAATCTATTTAATTGTAAGTTTATATAATTTGATTTTTACTAATGGTTCTGTTTAACAACTGACTTACAAAATTCCTGAAAATTGATGAATCTGCTTCTGAACCAGTACCAGCTGTCTGTTGTACAGAATCAGGGCCCTTCTCTCTCGGTCATCAGTGGTGAGGACATTGGCTGGTTCACTAAGTTGGAGACAAAAAATAGGATTGGTGTGGTCTAGGTAAACTTGCAGACAAAATTGGAGACAAAAGGATAAATGGAGAGTATCCAACTTAGCAGCATTAATTACAAAAATGCTGTCAATATACATCATGTATTTATATTGACATTTGTTGTATTCATATATAATATGTAATATTATATATATATTGAATTATTAATTAGTACTGTGTATATATTGCACTAGAACATATAGTACACATGTTAGTATATATAGACAAATATATTTTCATATTACTAAGTATACTAATAAATATAATGTATTTGTATGTATATATATATATGTATGTATATATGTGTGTATGTATGTGTATATATATATATACAATGAGTCTAAATACAGATTTTTAATTAGTCTATATATGTGTGTATGTATGTGTATATATATATACACACACATACATACACACATATATAGACTAATTAAAAATCTGTATTTAGACTCATAAAATAGGTCCTTTAAGGCCAAGAATTTAACAATATTTAAATATACAAACATCTCTGTATATTTCATTCTGTATATTTGTTTAGAAAATCTAACTTGCTTATATACAAATGTGTATATATATATATTTTTTTCTTTTTTTTTTTGCAGTTTTTGGCCAAGGCTGGGTTTGAACCTGCCACCTCTGGCATATGGGGCCAGTGCCCTATCCTTTTGAGCCACAGGCCCCGCCAGTGTTTATATATTTTATACATAATTATATTTCACAGATATATTACAGAAAATATTTATATTTTCACACACACAAACACACACATCCTTACACATCATATGTACCCTACATAAAAGATATGAGACAGCATCTCACTATGTTAACCTCAGTAGAGTGCTGTGACGTCACAGCTTACAGCAACCTCCAACTCCTAGGCTTAAGTGATTCTCTTGCTTCAGCCTCCCAGGTAGCTGTGACCACAGGCACCGCCACAATACCCAGCTATTTTTTGTTGCAGCTATCACTGTTGTTTAGCTGGCCTGGGCAAGTTCGAACATACCTCAATATACATGGCTGGCGCCATAACCACTGAGCACGGGCACCGAACCAATACGATGTTTTCTTATGTTGAGAAAGTACATTCCCCCATAGAAAAGTATAGAACTAGAAACTTCATGCCAGGAACTATAGTAAATGAGAGAAGAACCCAAATTAGAAGAAACTTGTTCTTTTCCCAAGGATAATGAATCAGAGAAAACAGAGTTTTTACCATAGAAAATCAATAAATATTGTATGTGATAACAGCTAATAATAGTCACTGCATTATTGAGTCAGTCCTCTGTGTCAGGTGTTATCACAGTTGAGTCATATAAGAAGCCTCAAGACAGGGACTTTTACTATTTCCATTTTAAGATAGGGAAACTGCTTCCAAGAGAATTTCACTAGCTTGCTTAAGATGAAAAAGGTAGTATATCACCCAAAAGAATAGGTGAGGCCACATCTATGGTCCATCTTAGAATGGGTACAGGCGATTGCACTAATATACACAGCTATGATTTAACAATAAAAAAAAAAAAAGAATTTAATCACAAGTCTGACTGTAGCACTAAAATAGAGTCAATTATTATTTTTCTGTTATAAACTGAGTTATATGATTCAGATTATGAGTGTTTCTACAGCCCCAATGAAAGAAAGAGTTCATGAGCTCCACAGAGTAGGAGACACTTGGCAGCCTTAAAGCAGATTTGGAAAGATACAGAAAAAAAGAGTCAACAAGAGAGACTTTGATAATAACTAATACATGTCTTCCCTCTGAGAAGGTAGTATGCTCAGTGGAATGTTGAGGCTTATAGAAAAGGTTAAGCCTAACTATAATTTTGGCCTGTTTCAGGAATTGTTTATGATCACTTGAATAAAGAAGGTCTAATATAAAAAAAAAAAAAAGAAGAAGAAGAAAAAAAGCCTTGAGAAATTAAAGTTTTATAATGAAATTAATTAGCCATGTCTAACGGATTACATGACTGTTTAGACTACCTAAGAGAACAATAGTCTCAAGGATAGGCAAGAAATTTATAAGAGCCCACTTCATGCTCACAATTTCTAGGCTAATTGCAAATTATTCTTATCTAATCAGGGAAGACTTAATGACCTCTCCTAGGCAACAGTTGGGTAGACTATGTATAGATTATATATAAATTTGATGCTAATTAAGAGCTGAGAGAGAATCATTTTAAATGTTCAACAATTTGATGATTTTACCATAATTGCAAGGAGGCGTGTGTGTGTGTCCATACGAGTGAGGTCAAAAACATCTTCACATATGTCTATAGATTTAGTTCTAAAATATAAATCAGTTTTTACATTTGTAACATAAATGAACATAATCTCACTTTTTCTTTTTAACACTTCCATGTGTTAGCCTTGGCGTTACCCTTGGCAGGCGATTTAGACATCTATATATGACAGGTATATACATCTGTGCCTGTATTTATGTTATAGATCTCTCTACGTCTATAATGATAGCATTAACATTTATTGTTACTTATTCCATGTTAGTCTCTTCTGAACAATTTACATAAATTGTCACATTTATTTTGCACAATTATTCCAGAAAAATGATGTAATTATTACCTCCTTTTAATCCCTTTAGAAATAGTCACAGACGTTAAGTGACTTGCCAACATCATACAGATGTCACTTGGCAAAACCATGTAATAATTCTTCAAAGTTCAGTTCTTTACTGGGACATAATCTCAACTTTCTCAACTGTGATACATATATTATCATATATACTAGAAATATTTTGTAACAAAAAATACTCTATTTTTTAAGTTGCGTGCAAAGTTGTCAACTTTCTACCTTGTTAGAAATTAGAAAAATGGGGCCACACAATTTGAATGCCGTTTTCCACTAAGTTCTCATGTCGCGATTTGAAGAATGAATAAAGGGACCACAGGATCAGTGGTAAGTCAGGATTTATTTATAGAAACAAAAATTACAACAACTACCAAAACCAAAACTCCTGGCAGAGAAAACTCAGGAGGGGAACAAGTTCTCCTGCTCCCTCTTCGGGGACTGTCTTTGGCTCTCTGCTCAGTGGTTTATACAGTGGCAGGGGGGTTGTTCTGCTATGATGTAGGTCTTATCAGTTACAGCCAGCTGTCAAATGAACTCTCAGGCCTTGGAAACTGTCATGAAATCCACCAGCCAGAAGCACAAAGGGAGGAGACAGCAAGGTGCCAGGTCTCCCCCGCAGGTGTCCAGCCCTTCTAGCAAGATGGTTCCTCCATCCTCAGAGCATCAACACCTCCAGGGCTAAGGCAGCAGGTCATGGTGCTGCCCTGTCCTGCATCAAATTTGGTCCCCCAGGGATATTTGCCTTGACCTCTTGTTATCATTCCTATATTCACCTTAGCCTCAACATCCAATTCTTCCTCTCCAAGTCCTTCTATTCACTTTGCAAATGGCCTCAGACTTAATTCCAACTAAGGCTGTCTCTGTTTACATGTTTAATTTATTTGTATTCATCTGTTTCAGATTTTAACATTTTATTTAACTATTGAAAATCTATTCCAGGGATTGTGCATTTTCCAAATCATTCTGGAAATTCACATTCCTTAACTTTACTTGTCTCATCTGAGAATTATATATCATACTGCATCATAAGATTTTTATTCACCGGTTAGTAAATTTTTTTTAATTCAGTTAGTACATTTTTAAAAAAATAAATTTAACTCCGACTATGTGCCAGACAGAATGTAGAACACCTGGGATGTAGGGATTAAAAATAAAAATAGAACATCCCTAGCCTCAAGGAGTGAGTCTCTAACTTGACTGCACATTAGAATCACTGGAAATGTTTTCTTTTTTAAATCATCATTGCATCAGCTCCACTCCATACCAATTAAATCAGAAGCACCGAGTATGAGACTCAGACAATAGTTTTGTTTTGTTTTGTTTTAACTTCTCAGGTGATTCCAATGTGCAGAGAAGTTGGAGAGCTACTATATGAGGGAGCACAAATAGGTATAGAAATTATTAATAATTGAAAGATGCACAAAATACAGATGTAGCAGAGGCAAAATAATGATGTGCTCTCCTTTTGGGAAAGATCTCAGAGGATTTCTTGGGTGGGAAGTTAGTTTTGATTTAATGATGAAGAAAGGGAGAACATTTCAAGAATCCTAAGCATATCTGTGTTGCCTGACATAGTGGTAAACAGGAAGTGTCAAGAAAAGAGATTAAAGAGATGTTTAAGGAGACAGATCGTGGAAACCCATTTATGCCATTTTAAGGGGCTTGTTCTTGTGCTCTGGCTAATAGGTTAGTCTTTAATAACATCCGAGAGACGATTCCATTATGCTTACCTAAATTTCAGTTGAACTAATTAATGAAAGGAAGGAGACTAGCAAAGATGTGAGGGACCAGTTAGGAAGTGATACAGTCATCTAAGAAGAGGGGAAGGGGGCCTGAATGGTGGGAATGGCAGTGAAGATGAAAACCATGAATGGATTCAGGATACATTTTGGAAGAGATTCCGTGCTTCCAGGTGGATTAATAGCAGATTCGTTATAAGTAATCAGAGAGAAATATAAAAATATGGAGTTAGAGACAAAGAGAGAGAGACACACACACACCTGCAAAGGGAGATGAGAATGAGAATTACAAAGGATTCCATTTTTCTGGCTCAAGAACCAAGGTTTATATGAGACTCATTTCCCAAAAAAGAGGATGGTTGAGGGAAAAAATAAATAAATTTGGAGAAAACAAATTCAGTTTTCCCTAAAACTTATTCAGCTTAGTTCAGTTTTGTCCCCTTTAAACTTGAGACTTCTATGGAAATGAAAAGGGAAATGTGTCTACTGGAGAAAGGATCACTTATTGTGTTTAAAGGTATTGAGGACATTAAGGACAAAATATATTCATTGGTTTTGAATATGTGGAGGTTATTGATGACCTTGACTACGTATATCCTAGTGTGATTATGACAGACACCTAAAAGGAGTGGGATGAAGAATGAATGAAGGAAGAAGAAGTTGGCCTAGTAGGTGAATGATGTTAGGAGTGGGGGGGTGAACAAGATGGCAGCTGGAGGAGAATGGGAGGTCAAGAGAGGGATTCTTTCATCTAAGAGGAAGTGCTATGTTGTGTATGCTGATGCAGCTGGTTCAGTAGAGAGGGAGAAATGGATGATGCAAAGGGAAGAAAAAGGGGGATATAAGTAAAGGAAAAGCCCTTGAAAAGACGAGAGGGGATAAGATCTAATTAATGTTCGTGTAAAACGACTGAGTTTTGACAGCAGAAGATAGGTACAAAAGCCAGTGGATTGTGGAATATTAGTGAGAAATTAAAAAGATCCTTCCAGAAGGTACATATAAATGGCTTTTTTGTATAGTAATGCTTGTTCCAGTTTCTTCTGTGATATTTGTAAGCAGTGCATTACTTGCCACCTTGCAGTGTTCAGAAAAGACCCAGGAACATTAATGATAGATGGGCGGGGGAGAATAATAATAATAGTCTATTTTACCACTAGCATCGCTGCTTCTTTTGCTATTGCTACTATCATCACCACTGTTATTTCAACTATAACTTATACATATTACTACATGCCAGCAACTGTGCTAACAGCTAAGATTTACTTTATTTAATCCTCACGTCATATTCATGTGGTATATACCATTTCCCTACTTTACACAAATGAGGGAGATGAGGGAGCTTGAGCCAGAGAGAGAATGTTGTCTCTGATGAAGAAAGAAGGATTTAGCTGTGTAGAATTAACTGTGCCAAACACTTCTGTAAAAACAAGAAGCATCTCATGTGGATGCTGGTCCTCCATGAGCCCAGGGCATCCTCTCATTGAGTAGGTACCACGGATGAATAAGAGAATAACTAGATCAACATGACTCCATGTGCCTGTCACATCACTAATACAGCTGTTTCTTTGTTTTTGTTCTCTGGTTATCTTCTGCGAGTGATATAATTCTTGGCTGATGACCCAGTGGGAGCGAATGAAGGAAACTGGATGGAAGAGAAACTAGGTGTGGGTTTTTGTCTTCTGGTACAACTTAATCTTGTTCACACCTCTTGGTAGCTTCAAACCAGAGCCTGTTGTTGGAGAAAGCATGTTGGTAATTGGGTAAAGTACAAACAGAATAACAAGTGCATTTATTTCCTTCTCATTCCCTGTCCATGTACATGACCGATAAAGAATGGAAGTGAGGTATACCTGAAAACCAAACCAAATCAAACCAAAAATATTGAAATAAATATCTACTGAATGCCTGTTGTATTTAAGGGTTGTGCGATAACATTTGTGAGGTATCTTTGTTTGTTTTATGTGTATGCATTTCCTTTTCTTTTACATTCAAGCCTAGCAAGGTAGGTATTATTTCTCCATTTTGCTTGGGGAAAAAAATGTCAGATCTTGCAGCTAGCTAGTGGCAGAATAAGGATTAATAGACCTAGGGCCTAAAGAATTTAGTTTCCATTCTAAAGTTCTGAATCTTGGAGGCATTTACTTCATTGCATAGGGGTTTTAAAAATTAGGATTATATGTTCCCTTTTACTCTTCACCTTTTGCATAAAAGTGATGTGCCAATTCCAAGATCTTAACTCTAGAGGCTTTTGGGGACTAAAATTTCAGTACTGAATACAAACAATGGCTTTCTGGGAATTTATTTAAGTTCTTTCTACTTTAAATGAGGAGCGTTCTGCCTGCCTGCCTTCCCATCTGTGCTAACCTCTTCCCACATTTCTCATCCCAAATATTTCCATTCCTTATCCCTATCTATGCTCCTTACTTAAATGACAAAGTCTTGTAAGGGCTTTTAGAGAACCCCACAAATACATCACCACAAGCGGCCATGGCCATATTTTCTCCGCGGTTTTAAAATTAAAATAAGCTTTTCTCTGCACTGCCTGCCCATACCCCCCCCCCCCGAAAAAACATTATTAATGGGTGTCCACTCGGGGCCAAGATCTTGGGAAGATACACAGAAAGAAAAGAAAAATGGTACCAGTCTATACTTGGTGGCTACCACATCTTCAGTATTGTAGACAGCGACTTCTTCACAGATCTACAAAATTGACATCACTATCCCTGATAGATAGAAGTAGAGACTGATTTTTTTCAGAGAAATTCAGTAACTTGTTCAAAGTCACACAGCCACCAAATGAGCTAGAATTCATGTAACTCGAAAATCATGTGTTTCCTTCACTACCCAACCCTGCCAACTTCAGGAAACTAAGAAATCAGCTCTGCCTTCAAGTATATTAAGGGCTAATGTTAACGTAAGTCTCATATGTGAGCAATCATTATTCACTAGCATAAAATGACAGTCACAGATAACTGTTAATTGTACAAGTGTTGAGGTCAGAGAGGTCAGATCATTAATCCTGACTCTTTCGATGGTATGACCTTAAGCGTATGCTAAATGCCTCCAAGACTCAGAGTCTTCATTTTTAAATGCAGATAAAAATGTATCTAATAAAGGTATTGAGTAAGATAAATCAGAAAAGTCATATAAGATGGTTAGAACAATTCCTTATCTAGTAAGCATTCAAAAAATTAAGGTGTTTTGTTGTTGTTGTTGTTAGTACTGACATTAATGGCACAGAAAAGCTAAATAAAAAGTGTAGGGAAAAAAATCCCAAATGCACAGAGTGAGCGACTTTCCTTGGGGAAATTCAGGGGAAGACCTCATAAGGAAGAATATATTTAAACTAGATATAAAAGGATAAGGGAAGAAATTTACTAGTGGAAACAGAATGCCAGGTAAAAGAAGGCATGAAAAGTTGGGGTGGTCAGATAGGGCTGGAAGGTGACCAACACCCTGAGGCTTTGAAGGTCTTGAAGAAGTGTTTGAACATTCTTGTTTGGGCCCCAGGAAACCTTCAGAAATGTTTAATTGAGGAGGTAATGTGGTACTGCCAGTTTTAACATCACTATGACTACGGCACAATACACCGTCTGGAAGACCCAAGAGCTTTCTCTTGCATTTTTATTCCCTGTGCAAAGCTATACCCCTGAGTGCTGGACATCTCAAGCTGTGAAATCACGTTCAGAGGTCACAGGGATAGGGTAAGGAGAGACAGACAGGGAAAGTGAAACAGCCAGAGAGGGAAAGGCTGATCTCAGAGACCCAATGGAGATGCCTTCATGTTGTTCTAATAGGAAGAAAATGAGAAAAACAAGGAGCACATTACAAACAAGAACATGTGTATGCATTTATTAACATTTCCAGCGTGGATTTAATTTTTGGTGTACATCCCGCCTACCCAGAGAACCGCATGTTTCATCTAACCTCTCGTTAAGTTTCATGCAAGCCATCTTTTTAACGTGTCCTCTGGGAAAATCTACAAGTAGATTCTATAATCTTGCTTATAAATGGCCTTGTTTCAAAAGGCTGCTTACAGTCACTCTTTTACTAGCTCCACCCCCGTGCCCCCACTCTACCCTACCACGCATGAAATCTGCTATTTCAACTCTTTATCTTTTAGAACAATAAATGGCTTCCCAATTTTTGGAGGTACCCTGGAAGAGCTGAAGCAAGGTTTGGGATCAGATAGACCTGGTTTAGTTCCTGGCTCTGCTACCAACTAGCTGTATTAGCTAGGATGGTTATGTTACCTCTTTGGACATTGATGGAAGCTGCCTCCTATGTTGCAGCAGGTTAAATGAGATAGGGTCTGCAAAGCCTTGTAGCATATTGGTGGACACATACTGAACACTCAATAAATTATGTGATTATTCTCAAATCTTTCTTCACCTTACTCATCATTATTTTCATCACTGTTTGGAATGCAGTTCAAACATTGATTTTACCATTTATTAATTATGTACCTTAATATGTCTGAGTTTTAGTTCTATCATTTGGAAATTGTGTAAATATATAAACATTTAACTCACAGTGTAACACTAGCTAATATTTATTGAAGTCTTCTTAATATACCCAGCATTGATTTCAGGTAATTCATATGTTTTTAAACACTCTTAACTATTAGTGATGTGAGCATAATTATTACCCCTCTCTTACAGATGTGGAGAGTTATATTTAGTAAAGGAAATGGCAAGCATGCCACTCCCAATGGCAGGTTAAATACCTTGACAAAATCATGCCTCAAATAAGTGGTATTAACATTCAAACCCAGGCACCTGAAGTTCTATTTTAGTCACCCCACTCTACCTGTCCCATGAAATGAGAGTAAGCATTTGTAAGCATGAGTGTAAGCATTTGACATGATTCACTACACCTAGTTGATCAGTAGTATTGATTTCTTTCACTCCTTCCTCCCTGGTACAGGAAGCAGTTTGTAGCCTAAGAAAAGCAAGGGTAAGGTAAGAGTTAAGTTAGCAACATAATGTACGATGTGAATAAAGTGAACAACATAACTATCATCATCAGAAAACCAACACTGAGCCATTGTCATGCATGGCTGGGGATAAGGAAATAAGAAGTAGAAGAAATAAATGACCTACCTTCAAAAGCAGTAGGAGAAGTAAATGCTCCCTGCCCTCAAAGAACTTTATATCTAGTAAAGGAAATGGCATGCATGTCATTCCCAATCATGAGATGCATATTTACAGATGAACCTTAAGAGGTACTATAGACTTAGGAGAAATTGTATTTACTTTCATAAATCAGCAAATACATGAAGATCACAGAATACTGTTAAAAGAAAAGATGAGATGGTGTAAGCTTTACCAGAAAATAAAGTAAGATATATTCTGCAACATTTCTCATTCCTAATCCACACCCCACTTGAAAATGAGTAAGTGTTGGAAAGAAATAGAGTAAGAACAAATATGGATATTTATGCTTCACATAGGTAAAAAAAAAAAAAAAATCCCTGCAAATCATTCCAGAAGATTATTCAACAGTGCATCTGTTGCATAATGCACTTATTAGCCTGCATAATGCATTTACATAATTGATGAAAAATAAAATGAAAGTTGGACCAACTGCTTAATCAACATGAGAATAGTCTCTTAAATCAGTTCATGAAAAAAAAATCATCTGTCCAAAGGGGTAACTGGCCAAATGTAGAATGATAAATATGATAAGTTGTAACATACCACATTTTTCAACAGGATCAAGTAAGATAAGTGGTAATATGGTCACTTGGATAATAAAACCCAGCAAGGGCATATATTAAAGGAGTGGTTCTCAACCTTTCTAATGCTGCAACCCTATAGTTCCTCATGTTGTGGTGATCCCCAACCATAAAATTATTTTCATTGCTACTTCATAATTGTAATTTTGCTACTGTTATGAATCATAATGTAAATACCTGATATGCAGGATGTATTTAGGTGACCCCTGTGAAAGGGTCCTTTGACCCCCAAAGGAGTCACGACCCACAGGTTGAGAACCACTGATTAAAGGGATGGGTATTGATGGGTACTGTCAACCTTTCTCAATCCATGGATTCAAGATTTCATACTTCTAGGAACAGTCAAAAATCAGGACATAAGCACAAACAGACCTATAGGAATTATTGCTATCATAACCAGTTTTATATATATAAATATGGACCTAGTAGTCTTTCCCTAGGCACACATAGTTCCTTAATGACTAAAGCAAGGAGAAACACACAACACAGTCAAGTTGCCGATTTGGGGCAAAATGGGTGAGGATGATACCTTGGAACAGCATTTCTTAATCTTCCTGAAACCCATGTTCCCCTTGGGTAAACCTAAAAATCTTATAATCTTAGTTAATATTACTTCAAACATCAAAGTGAATACTTTCAAAGTCAGAAAAGAATTAAAAGAACAAAAAAATTAACAAAGAGACTTTGAGAAAATCATATAAATACCAACGTTGTATACTGTTTTTCAAGCTGCAGACACAGAAGAATATCTATCTCTCTCTCTCTCTATCTCTCTCTCTCTCTCTCTCTTTCTCTCCTCTCTTTTCTTGTTTTCTGAGGTATGTTTAATTTCCATTCTAGCCCTGACAGATAGGAAGTAACTATGGAAAGTTTGTCAGGATGGAAACAAATGCAAACAAGAGCAAATTGGCAGATACATTTAAGCCCAGTCAATGTAGGAATAAATACCTTTCTGGGAACTGATAGATTCCAAGGCCTTTGCTGCATTACAGCAAGAGCAATTATCAATGATCATAACCATGGTCTGAGGGGCCAAGGCAATGTACAATTGTGTCCAGTGTGCAGCAATAGTTTCATTGGAAAGTGGGGCCTCTCTTCCTGTCTAAGGGAACAGTAGCATTCTTTGAGGAGAACAGGTGAGTTGTAAAGCTGTCTGTTTGAGGCTGAGGGAAAAGGTTGTGCCATGAAACCATTTAGTCAGAGAGCTCTGGGACAGGCGTCTTCACAGCTCTCAGTGACATTGTGATCCGGAGGCAGATGACCGCGTCTGACTGCACGGAGGTTATGAGTCCTGGGACAGGGACATGACAGGAAGCAGACTGCATTCCTGCCAGCAGGAGGCACAGCTGGTACAGCCCCCCCACCCTCTGCGGAGACCTTGGCACATTTCCTGGGAGCTGCCTCCCTCACCCCGTCAGAATGGAGCCTGCTGTATTCACTGGGGTACACATGAGCTAACTTGGTGGTCTGATCCCACTCAGCTTCCTCCCCTGCTGCAGGGATAAGCAGGCAACTCAGGGCACCTGTCATTCCACAGACAAGTTCATTGCCGGAAACAATCAAAAGCCCTTCCAGGTTAACAATCTAGAAACACATACCCAGAGCATCTGCAGCAGCTGGCTCTTCCCTATAAGTGCCACCTACTGGCCTGGAGGTTTAATTGCACAACCCAATATAAAAAGGCATAGTGCAGGAGAATGAGGTAGACTTCCTGAGACCTTCCTGATACTACTCCCCTAGAAAGTGATAAGCATGTTTATACATCTCTACCATAATCAGCATTTGAAAAATCCCCTGCATGAAGATTATCTATAAGTGAGGAATTGATACATACCCTTGCTCCCCAAAAGCACCCAAAATTGAACTCAAACAACCAAACACAACATGCATGGTAGTCACATACCCTCAAGAAGGAAAAAATAATTTAAAAGTCCCATCCAAATGACAGCAAATTAAAAAAATAAATAAATAACTAAGACGTAACAGCTTATCCAGATAAGAAGAAACCAATGTAAGAACCCTAGTAGTGTGAGAAGACAGAATGTTCTGGTACCTCAAAGGATCACACTAGACTCTAGCAATGGATCCCAACCAAAATGAAAAATGTATATATGTATGTGTGTGTGTGTGTGTGTGTGTGTGTGTGTGTGTGTATAACAAAATACAACAGAAAATTTCAGGAAGGATATGAATGAAACAGGTGCTAAATAGATAGTCATTAAAAAATAGAATTTCTGGAAATGAAGATTCATTGAAGGGATTATGAAGTGCAGTTGAAAGCTCAAACTATGAAATTGACCAAACACAAGAAAGAATTTCAAAGCTCGAAGAAAGATCTTTGAATTAACTCAGCCAGAAAAAACAATTAAAAATAATTTTTAAAAATGAGTAAAGCCCTCAAAAAATTTGAGATTATGTAAAGCACCCAAACCTATGAGTGATAGGCATTCTTGAGGGACAAGAAGAAAAATTAAAAATTGAGTAAAATCTATTTGAGGGGAATAATTGAGGAAAACTTTCCTGGTCTTACAAGAGATTTAGAAACCCAGACACAGGTGGGTCACCAAACACAGGGAGACACTTGCAAGAAAGTCTTCACCAGGGCATATCATCATCAGACATCTAAAGTCAACAGGAAGGAAGGATTCTTTTTTTTTTAAAGGGCAAGACAAAAGTATCTAATTACTTAGAAAGGAAGTTCCCTCAGACTAATAGCAGACTTCTCAGAAAAAACCTTGCAAGCCAGGAGAAATTGGAGTACTATTTTTTTTTATATTTTCAAAAAGAAGAACTGTCACCCATGAATTTTGTATCGTGTGGAATTAAGATTCACAAATGAAGAAGAAAGTCTTTCCCAGACAAAGAAACACTAAAGGAATTCATCATTACTTGATAACTCCTGCTAAAAATGCTCCATGAAGTTCTAAACATGGAATTGAAAGATCAATACTCATCATAATAAAAGCACATGACACCATAAAAATTGCAATTCTTATAAAACAACTATGCAATTAAAAATACAAGGCAGTTAGGTAACAATTAACCTTATAACAGGAACAGAACCTCATATATCAATGTTAACTTTTAATAAGCAGAATAAATACCTTGATGAAAATATTGGTGGATCATATTAAAAAATCAGAACCCAGAGACTTTACCTCTTTTATGTTTACATGGATGGACCTGGAACATATTCTTCTTAGCAAAGTATCTCAAGAATGGAAAAAAAAGTATCCAATGTACTCGGCCCTACTATGAAACCAATATATAAACACCCACACTTCCATATGAAAGCTATAGTCCAACTACAGCCCAAGATGAAGGGGAAAGAAGAGGGAGAAGGCAGGGCAGGGGAAGGATCGGTAAAGGGAGGGTAATTGGTGGGAACACACCTATGGTGTGTTTTACATGGGTACATGTTAAATCTACTAAGTGTAAAATATAAATGTCTTAACATAATAACTAAGAAAATGCAGTGAAGTATATGTTAACCAGTTTGATGAAAGTATTTCAAATTGTGTATAAAACCAGAACATTATACCCTATAATTGCATTAATGTACACAGCTATGATTTAATAAAATAAAAAAAACAGAATCCCCAAATATATCCTGCTTACAAAAGATTAACTTAACTGATAAAGACTTCTATAGATTCAAGTTAAAGAAATGCAAAATGATATTTCTTGCAAATGGAATCCAACATCAAGCAAGAACAGCTATACATGTACTTATGTGAAATACAGACTATAAATCAAAAACAGTGATAAAAGAAAAAAAAAGCATTACACAACAATAAAGAGATCTATTTAACAAGAAGATAAAACAATCCTAAAGATATATGCACATAACACCAAGACACCCAGATTCACAAAACAAATACCCATACCACTATACCTAAGGAAAGAGGTAGACAATAATAAACCAATAATGAGGGAATGAAAACCCCACTGACAACATTAGATAGCTCATTGAGACAGAAAATAAACAAATACTGGACTTAAACTGGACTCTAAAATAAATGGACCTAACAGATATTTATAAAACATTCTATCCAACAACTAGAGAATATACATTCTTCCCATCAGCATGTTGAGCATTTTCCATGGTAGATCACATGTTAGATCATAGAAAAATTCTCAATAAACATATAAAACTTGAAATTTTATCAACAGCCTTCTTAGACCACAGTAAAACAAAACTAGAAATTGATTCCAAGAGAAACTCTCAAAACTAAATAAATATATGTAAATTACAAAACTTGTTTCTGAATAATACTTGAATCAACGATTAAATCAATACAGAAATTAAAACATTTTGTGAAACAAATAAAATTAGTGACACAAAATATTAAAACTTCTTGGATACAGCAAAAATAGTGCAAAGAGGAAAATTTATGGCATTAAATATTTACATTAAAAAGAGAGAAAGATAACAAATCAACTACCTACCAAGGAACTAGACAAACAAGGACAAACCAAGTCCAGAGCCAGCAGAAGAAACTAAATAACAAACATAAGAGCAGAACTAAATAAATTTGAGATCAAAAGTAAATAAATAAATAAAACAATATAAAGATCATTGAAACAAAAGTTTGATTTTTTAAAAAAGTTAAAATTGATAGACTACTAGCTATGTTAATCAAGTAAGGAAAAGATTCAAACCCTCAATCAGAAATGACACGGTAGGCTTTACAACCATTAATAATAGCAGAGAAATAAAAAAAATCACCCAACACTACCATGAATATGCCTATACCCATAAACTAGAAAATCTAGAGGAAATAGAAATTTTCCAGAAAAAAAGTACAAACTCCTAAGCTCGAATCTGGAAAAGAAAATAGGAATCCTGAACAGATCAATGACGAGTAGTAAGATTGAGTTATGATTAAAAAATCTCTTAAAAATGACAACAATAAAAGCCCAAGACCAGTTAGAATTCACTGCCTGATTTTATCAGGTGTATAAAGAAGAGCCGTTACCAATTCTAGTGAAACTTTTCTAAAAGTTCAAGAAGTGTTCCCTTTTCTCCACATCCTCGCCAACATCTCTGGTT
>CAUYPK010064323.1:0-40404 GCA_963574355.1 Loris lydekkerianus
CGTCGAACAGTGCGTTCATTAACACTATCATTGCCAGATGCCTGGTTAATTTTTTGGGCTGTTTCGGCTGCGCTTTGGTTCAGTTTGAATTCGTAGAGAAAAATTGGCTGAAAATCGCTTAGTGACATCATATAGTAATAGGCTGAAAAGAATAAAAAAAATTAAAAGTAGAAAAAAATGAACAGCATCAATGTATAGAGTACAAAATTCTCCATTGATCAGCATGTACCACGACACAGTAGAATAAATATTTATTGAGATATGGAGCTACAAAAACACATGACATTAAAATGGACAGAACCTTTGAAACAACCTAATAGATATTTCTCTTACACTAAGAAAAATTGAGGCCTCAAAAAAAGTGGGTCCTACCTCACCACTTTGTGTTTTGGGGTTTTTTTTTTTGTTATTTATTCAGAGGTTGATCCACTATTGCTTGAGGTAAATTAAAAGACAAGCAAAAACTAAATGATCACAATCAGTCATAGATTCCTGTCACTTCTCTTAAACAAACAAATGAAAAAAGTGGTAAAATACAACTAAGAATGCAGAATTAAATTCTTAGTAAGAGGTGTCGAAGAGCAGAAATTCAAGAGAAAGGGTAAAGGACAATTGATATTGCTCTGTCTTAAGTTTTGCATTTAATTTACTGGGCAAAATGTAAATGAACAAAATTTGAACTATCCTGATTCCAGAGAAGGGAGATTGTAATTCTGAAGTGTTTTTAATGAAATAAAATAAACTTTTTGAAATACTTAGTAAGTTGATCATTACTCTACATGTATTAATTGTTTAGTGTGTATTAGAATATCTTTACTGTAACTTCTCAACTCTCTCTGACTTGGCTTGTCAATTTAAAAATAAATATTTTTGTATGTCTCTTATATTCAAGATTGTGGAGGTGAAGAGTGGGTTGAGTTTTTTTTTTTTTGTTTGTTTGTTTTTTTTCCCTATTTTGCAACAAATTATAATGTCTACGCTAGGGTTTATTCCCCCCAAGATACCTTTTGTCTTTGTTACATAGATTGTTCTGACAAAAAAAAAACAAAACAAAACCAAAAAACCTTTTATTGGTTTAAGGATGATACCTGGTGTTCCTAATTGAATATTTTTCTGCCATGAATGGATGTTGAGTTTTATCAAATGATTTTCCCCCTGGACCTCTTGAAATGTACAAATGATTTCCCTCTCTTTCTTTCTTTTGTTCTGTAAGTTTGTTGAATTTTATTAATAGATTTCAAATATTAAATCCCTTTTATAGTTTTTGGGAAAATTCATTTTGGCTGTGATGTTTTATCCTGTTTATATTGTCACTAAATTTGATGTGCTAATATTTTGTGTGTGAGTTTTATATCTATGTTCATGAATCAGATTGGCTTGTTATATTTCATTCTGATAAAATTCTTTTCATATTTTGGTATCAGCGATATGTTGTGTTCATTATATAAGACTGGAAATATTTCCTTGTTTCTCTTCTCTGGGAAACTCTGTGTAAAGTTGGTATTATTTCTTCCTTAAGTGTTTTATAGGGATCACTGATGAAATCATTTAGACCTGAAGGTTTCTTCCTGGGAGAGAAATTACAGACCTAATTTCTTTCATAGACACAGTACTATTCAGATTTTTACTTATCTTTTTCTGTGGTCAATTTGCCTTCCTCCCTCTTCCCCTCTCTCCCTTCTTTTCATGGTTTTCTTTTTTCCTTACATAGCTCTGTTTCTGTGGGGAAAGGGCTCTTACCAGACCTAACCAGGTTGGTGATTTGATTTTGTATGTCCAGCCCCCAGAATTGTGAGAAATACTTGGCCGTTGTTTAAGACACCCAGTCTGTAGTATTTTTGTTAGAGCAGCCCAAACCAAGACAAAGGTGATTAGTGAGTGATGTGATAAGTGACTAGGCTGTGATGGGCTGGGTGCTATTTCAGAGAAAGTGGACAGGCCAGAAAAATCCTCTCTGTAGAGGCAACCTGTGAATGGAAGGATTAGAATGAGCCAGGTTTGAATAAGCCAGAGTGTGCGTGTTGGGGGGACGCACAGGTAGGAAAAGGCCAGAACCAAGGGCCTGAGGCTGGTGTGTGATGGGCTGTGGAGAGAGCAGGAGAGGCCATGTGGTGAGCAAGAGCTCAGCCTCTTCATGCAGAGCCTGGCGGGCCAAGGTAAGGAACCCAGTGGAAGTCCTTCAGCCAGTGCAGTGTCCTCTGATCTACTTTTGCAGTACAAAGGCCTCTCCGACAGGTGACAGAGAAAGATCAGAGAGGCAAGAGGGGAATCAGGAAGACCAGTGAGAAGGCTGAGGCTCTGGCCCAGGACAGAGATGACGCTGATTAGAGTGAGAGAGGTTTCAGGGCAAAGGGAAACCAACTGGGCATGGACAATGCAGCTGGAACCGCCAGGGCTTGCTGATGGGTGACATCTGGGGAATAAGACCCATGTCTTAGTATTTTAAAAACTTTAAATTTTGTGTTGTGGGTAAATGCTAATGGCAACATCTTAACTGAGTGGTTCAAATTCTTAGCTCAGTATTTGTAAATTAAAAGGTTGATATTTACTGGGATAATTATTTTTTGCTCTCTCTTTTTTTAATTCAGAAAAAGCAGGCAAGTATTTTTTTTCTTTTTTAAAACAGAACAATAATTCCAACTTTGAAGTTGTCCTTGTATATGTCCTTCAACCTCAGGGAAACACCTGTTTCTCTGGCTTTCCAAGTTCACAAACACCCAGAAAAGGAGATCTAATAATAGAATTTTGTCATTGCTGTTAGACTAGAGATTAAAAGAAAATAGTAATACCTCTCCCTAGGCTTATTATTCGTGTGCATTTCTCTGGAATTTTATGACCTGAAGAAAAGCAAACGATTTTTATGTAACCTTATTCGAAATAAACTTAATCTACACCAGTGATTCCTCAATTTAATGTGCACATAAATCACCTGAAAGTTTTTTGGAAATGAAGGTTCTGACTCCTTAGGTCTGAGGGAGCCCAAGATTCTGCATTTGTATGAAGCTCCCAGCTGGTTGCAGAATACACTTGAACATGAAGGATCTCAGTATTATTCTACTTTAGGCCTCTTATCAGCTATGTGGTATTAATCTCCTAGATTTTTATTTTTTTGGTATCGTCAAATTGGAGAAACCAATCTGTGAGAACGGAGCACATATTTGGCAAGCAGAATAAACAAACTAGACATTCCCCCTCCCCAGAATTCTTTATAGATTTATAATTACTTTCTGTCCTTGGTCTAAAACAGCCTGGCATATTGATTGTTTTCTGGTGTGTTCTTCACCCTAAGGACTAACAATCTATTTACATTCCATGCAGTGACTGTTTCCCTAAATATTCCCGGCTTCTTTGAAGATGAACTCTATACCATCACCAGAAAAAAGTTCAGTGGCCTTTTGGGGACATCTACAATATGATCCTAAATAGCTTTCTTTCAACATCTGATGTTCAAAAGTCCACAGAATTTTAAGATCTCTTTTCTAGTTAGCATTAACCATATGTAATTTTTTTCTGAAAGCATTTGTTGCTTTTGGGAAGATCCACATTTTGAAAGGAAAAAGCACATTACAGTTTAGATAAGATGCTGAGGAAGGAGAGGATTTAATTTAAGAATTTTATTTCTCTCAAAATGTTATTATGGGAATTTTTAAACACACAGAAAAAAAATTGTGCAGTGAACACTCACATACCTACTAATTTTAATGAGTAAAACTGTGAAAAATTAGTATGTCCATATTGTCTGTAGACTCATGAATTAGAAGATGCAGTAATTTATTCCTATGGGAGGCCAAGGAAGTATAAAAAACTACAAAACTAAAAGTAAAATCACACTAATATTTGTATACAAATTCTTAGTTGTAGGGTAGCGGATCCATCTGTAACTTGTTTACTTATTCAATTAGTTTTTTTCCAACCATTACAAATTTTCCAGAAACCAATATGACTATAGATATTATAATTTTTTTAAAAAGTACCTTTCAATGTGAACTTATTAGCAAATTTTTAGCCACTTATGTTCTAAATTAGTGCTGGACAATGGAGTTGGTATTTTAATTTTGTGTGGGATACAGCTCAAGTCAACTCTATGTCTGCCAACCTTTGAAGTTAACAGTTTCCCAGCTCAATAATCCTGGGGGCTGATTGTGATCCATGTTCATTTCATAATGTAGTCCATAAGGGCAAAATGATTCAGTCCATCTTCCTTCCATTGTCCTGTAAGTGTAGCCTTTAGACCTTGTAAGGGTATTCTGTGATTTTTTTTTTGTTTGTTTGTTTATAATCATTTTCCAAATATTTACTGAGCATGATATTAGGGACACAAAAGCAAAGCAAATACAGGCTCAATCTTCATGCAGCTCAGACTTTAGTTAAGTAATAAAATAAATTATTTTTATAAGTTATTGAGCAAAGAATCTGCTATAATTTACTTACTTCAGTTGATAAACAAAAAACATATTGAGATGTTGGTAAATTCCATCAGCTGCCATGAGTTGTTATCCTGGGTCAGTGAAAATATAAACACATCCTAAAAATGGAGTTGCATTCTGTTTACTGTAATACCCTCGGCCATACGTCCATGTTGAAATTCGGATTCTGAGCTAGCAACTCAAAAACCATTGTTAAGAAATGACTTTTTTCCTATTTTTATTCTAGAGAAAAATTCAAAGTTTTTATACTCTTTTATAGATTTTGTATTAAACAAAAGAAAAAAAGTAGAAATTTGTCAACATTGCTATCTTTACACAAGTCAGTATTCTTCCTAACATGCCTTCTGGTGTGTTTCTTTTGGTCACTTTAGGACAAGCAGCGCAACCATATCCCCTTTACAGGACAGCGTCCTGTGCTCCTCAGAGCTGTCACCGGTGCATAGGCACACACGCTTTTGAGAACTTTGGGGCTGAATTTGAGCAGGGTCTGGGAGAAAATTTCCCAAGGACTGAGGTAAACAGAGATGCAAAGCAGGACAGGCTTATCCTAAAGGTTTCATCACTAGGGGAATCATCACTTCCGGCTATGGCTTCCTTCCTTCTCGAGACTGAACTCTTGGACAGTTTGTAGTGGGGGAAGGTCAGGACCATGGGAGGGTGGAAACTGTTTCTTTCTAGGCACTGTGGAGCTTTTTACCCTCACCTCCTGGACTCCTACTCTCTTGTGGCTCAGTTAAGCTGTTAGAGACGAAATTGTGTCCTCCAAAATGATATGTTGAGGTGCTAACCCTCAGAACCTTTGAATGTGAACTTATTTACAAATAGGGTTTTTTCAGATATAATTGAGATGAGGACAAACTGAATTAGTATGGACCCTGATATGATGGAGATGAGGGAGATTTGGACACAGACACACACATGGAGGAAGATCACGTACAGAAGGGGGCAGAGATTGGAGTGATGTCTCAACAAGCCAAGGAACGCTGAGAGTTATCAGGACTCACCGGAAGTGAGGAGAGGCAAGGAAGGATCTCTCCTCCAGAACCTCCAGAGAGAGCCAGGCTCTGCCAACAGCTTGTTTTTGGACTCTGACTTCGGAACTGTGAGAGAATGAATCTCTGTGGTTTTAATTTATCCAGTTAGCTTTGGAACTAATACACTAATACATAGAAAAAGGTATAATCTAACTATTAAGATGTGAACAGGAAACCTTTCTGTTCCCTCATCCCTTCCAGGTCTAAGTGAAGACCCTAGCCTCACCTAGCTAGAATTGGTGGCTTTTTCAGTCTTCCAGTGTCACCCTTCCTATGCCAGAGCTAGAGCATGAGTTAGGCATTCGTCCTGAGACATAGGCAGGCACCTTCGACGCACCTGGAGCATATGCCCGGGACTCCAGAAGCAGAATCTTTTTTAGGTGCCCCAGGGTGCAGTTCCTCACCCAGCTGCCCACTGCAGGCCTGTGCTCCAGTACGCCATAGGTTAGGACACAGTGGCCAATGTCAGTGGAGCCTCACATGCACCAGTTTTCAGCCTGCTTTCTGCAGCCAGACCATCCTCTCTCCAGAACACTCTTCATTATTGCTCAATAGCCAGAAAGACTTGCCATTTCTTACCGAACGTAAAAATAAATTTTTGATTACCTAGGAAAGGTATTTTTGGAGCAATATATTGAGGTATGTAAATATATACATACATACATGTACACACATAGGGCTGCAAACTCGCACCAAGTGTGCGAGTGTGTTTTAGTCTCTTCTTTGACTATCTTCACTGGCTTCCTATTCCTTGGTGAATAAAGCCTAAGATAGCTCTTAGCTTAGCATTCAAAGCTGGCCACTGTCTGCTGGCCGGCCCTCTTTAATGTATATAATGACAACACCACCAATGAAAACGTCTCTAAATGCGGAGCACAGTCAGGCGCGGGGGCTCACGCGCTGAACTAGCTGAACTCTTTGGTGAGCCGTTTTCCATCTCTCAAAACCTAGCTTATATATCAACTCCCACAAGAAGACTCTTTCCTCATTTCAACCGTCTATTTTAAGAAACCATAATACTTTGTTTATATCTCTCTAATCACATTGCCCAATGTGGTGTGGGGTTTTGTATATTTGTCTAATCCTCATTTCCTGGGCCTATGCTGGTAAATGGTAGGTAGAAAGTTTTTTCTTGTTAAAAAGAAAATTAGTAGCATAATGTATTTGTGAAAACTGAAAGCACAGAATTTGAGGGATGCTCCATTTTTATTTTGTTTATTTATTTATTTAATTTATTTTGAGACAGAGTCCCACTTTGTTGCCCCAGTAGAGTGCTGTAGTGTCAAAGCTCATGGCAAACTCAAATTCTTGGGCTCAAGTGATCCTCTTGCCTCAGCCTCCCAAGTAGCTGGAGTACAGGCATCCACAACAATGCCCAGCTATTTATAGAGAAGGGGTTTTGCTCTTTCTCAGGCTGGTCTCTAACTCTTGAGCTTAAGCAATCCATCCGCCTCAACTTCCCGCACCCGACTGTGCTCCACATTTCGAGGCGTTTTCATTGGTCTTGTTGTCATTGCCACAGCTGACACTTAGTACCTGCTTCTTCTTTGCCAGGCAATGAACTGCATAAATCACTCTGTGCTCTTTGCACTAATGCGTGCTGCTGTTCTTATTCATTGTAGCTTCCAGCATGGTACATGCACAGGTACGGAGGCTCAATAAGTGTTCACCAAAAGATGAATCTAGATGGCAAGTGCATTTAAAAAATGAGAGTGTTGGTTTTCTTCTCTTGACCTAAATGGATATATCATCATTAAGAAAATGATGACTGGGGGAAAGGCACAATTGTAAGAGAGACTTTGCCTAACAAATGCAATCAGTGTAACCTGGTTTCTTGTAACCTCAATGAATCCCCAACAAGAAAGAAAAATAGGAAGGAAGGAAGGAAGGAAAGAAGGAAGGAAGGAAGGAAGGAAGGAAGGAAGGAAGGAAGGAAATGATGACTGAATTGATTCATTAGTAAATTAATCCAAAGGAAGTCTGTTTGTCTTGGAGTATGCTCTAAACTGCAGAGGGGATTTACGAATGAGGAAGGGATAAAGAAAGTTCTGAACCATAATCCTAATGTGTTCCTATTTTATCTTATCTGTGTGGATACAAAGATACACTAATATAAAGTCAACTCTTCTGATTTTTTTTTAACTGTGGTTCTTATGTGCTTATGTGATAGAAAGAAAAGCAAACTGAAAGCAACATGTGAAATGCACAGCATGTGCTGTCTTATATTTTTATTCCACCATTTTGCACATGATACATAAGAAGTAACCTATAATACTCTGAAATACAGCTATACAGTTTTTCTGTAATAATTGAAATTGTTCATTGAAATGATAGTATAAAGAGCTTAAGCATGTGTGAATTTTTTTTTTTTAATGTTCACATCAAGTTTAATGAAAGATGTGGGCAAAGATGGCATTGCACTGAGAGTGGCTGGAAGCTTGTTTTTATACTGGGCATGGGGGAGGAGGATTCCACAGCTTGCTGGAAGGGTGGGTTAGGGTCTTTCCAGTGGAACTCTTGGGGTGGGATAGGTAGGCCTCTTGTTCTAAGGGAGGAGGAAGTGGATGGGTTTATGTCCCCAACATTCCTGATTCTTGTTAAAAGAGTTAATAGGGATGATGTTCTGTGTTCTGAAACAGCTTCTCCTAGTTATCCTCAATGGCATGAGTCCGGTGTTGCTGAGCTGCATAGGTTTGGGGTAGTAGGAATTGGGTTGCAACTGAGAGAGGGTTTGGGACTAGTAGGAATTGGGTTGCAACTGTGGCTGACACATTTTTTACCCTGTCTTGAATAAATGAGGACAGGAATTGGATGGCATAAGGGACAATGGATAAGATAGGAGGATTGCAGTGAGGGAGCATGAGGAATGAGATCTAGTGTCTTCACAAGCTGTCAAACCAGGATCCCTCATTTTGAGGTCATAGATGGATAGCTTGTTACTGAAGTCAGGCCAGACTTGTCGTTGTGGAAATAGGAGGTCTTCTGTAAAAAAGTATAATGGTTTCCTTACCTAGCTGTGATGCCTAGCCCCATGATGGGAGGGATTAGTTGGAATGTTTGCTTTTCAATAACTTTTTATTTTCCTATCATGGTCCAGCCTGTGTACTCAGCATCTGGTGACTTACTGTGCAGAGCTCAGCATAGCTCACAGGAGGCTCCCAACCACCCGGCTACCTTGTGGACTTGGCGTAAAATTCAGACTAGTTCGGAAAGCAGTTCAGATTTTCTGTTTTTTTCTTTCTTACTTTGTATTTCTTTTGGTAAGAAAGCTGAGTCTGACCTATTTTTAGGATTTGGCCCATGGAACGAACTTGGTGGTTTTTGTTTCACTGTTGTTGTTTTTCTTCTTTTAGGTGGAAAAAAAAAAAAAAAAAAAAAAAAAGCACAGAAGTTCTGGCTACCACAACTAGAAAAGCATTAGACCTTTCTTCTTTTAATTATACACTTGAAGATATACTAGGGTGTGTGTGTGTTTTGTGTTTCCTGGAAATTGTGGTATTTTATTTCCCCTAAGCCCTTCTAACCTTTTTCTTTAAATAACTCACTGACACTTAATGGTCCTTACAAGGATGACATCATCACAACACCTTAAAATTAATCTACCTGTTAGTTTCCATTTTATTTGTGGCAATTTTTTAACCATAAAAATCCTATGTTTTTTCCCTGGTGTGATTTCCCATCCTACCCTTTGTCTACCTTCTAAATCCCTGTATCTCCACGTAGCTGAAGAAGGTTGAACCAAACTCCTTCACTACTCCTGAGAGTTTAGACAACTTAGAGGAAATTATTTGACACTAAGATTATCCCATCAAAATATGATGACCTTTATTCCCTTTCAATACTCTTCTGAGTCTCTTGCAAATTCTTACTTCAGTAAATGTTAAAGGAAATAAACTTAATTTTTTATCAAGTGCTTCCATTACCCAAGGTACTGAATATTATACAAGTATCCTTGCACTTGTTTCTAAGACTGACAGGATTGGAACACTCCTATCTCTTCCATTAACTTTGGCAGATGCAGGACTTTAGTTTTGAAAATTAGGATAACAAATACAGGAAGATATGATAAGCAATTAAAATGTTTAATCATCAAAATTAGGGCAAATTTATTATTTCAGTAGATGAAAAAACTGCAATCTGACTACCAAAAAATAATGGTCATCATTTTTATTCCAAAGTTTGTTTTGGAGGTTCATTAGCATCCGCTGAACTTTTCCCCCTACTATCTTAACACATCTTTTTCATGTTTGACAGTCTAGCCAGGATTGGAAACAGAGGTGTGAAGGAATTGCGAGAGTGGCTGTTTTTGCAGTACTTTTGGCTAGAAGTAAAATAAGCAGGAAATTCTAAAATGTCTTGAGAAACTTTGTCCTGAAGAAAATTCCAGCCTGAATTTTTTAAAATATAAGAATTAGGGAATTAGGTTAATATTCAAATTAGAAAGGGAACTTATATAGATAATAGCAATTGTAATCACAGGTGTTCTAACATCTGTATGCCTATATGGTACTTTCTAGGGTTTTCAATGTTTTTTTACACTTTTTCTGCTCTGGTGACTACAAACTTTGGTGGTATTACTTCCATTTTAGAAATGAGGTAAATGAAGTGTGATCTTCACAAAGTTTGTTTAATTGCCCTGCCTAGGGAAGTATCTTTCACCTGTCAAGCACTCATCCATATTTTGAAATTTCTTGATATGAGTGTAGATCAAGCTTATTCTGAAACTCAGTAGTGTTGAGGTCTGTTCCCAGTATCATTTGTGAGTACAAATTCAACTCTTTACTTTTTGAATAATCTAAAAAAAAGATATGTTAAGTGCTTAACTGTGCATGTGCTTGTGCTTGGTTTCTAGAATCAAGATATTCCATAAGTCATTCTGTTATTTCAGACTTTATAAGGGATTACAAGTCAACACTGATTTGAAAGAATATAAGCATTAGATTCCAATTCCAAGAAGAATGTTAGTTTATGATTAAAAGGAAGAAGAATTTGGATTCAAACTTTATAAAGTGTTGTGGATTCCTATGGTAAATAAAGGCACATAAAATAGTATGTTATTATTCTGAGAGTTTAGCTAAACTGAAATTGTTAGCTTAAAAACTGGTTTGGAAGAGCTCTCACACATTTTTAGTGGGATAAAGTTTCAAAGATATTATTAAACCCTAGTGGCAATGCTTTGTTCGAATCAATACAATGATATTTTCTAAAAATTTGAATGTAACCCTTTATGAATATATGAATGTTTTATGTATCCTGAAAATGCAGCTAACTATATGGTTTCAGTAAGCATGAGTATGCTTCAGAACATCTGCATGACTGTTTTTATGCCTATTGGGTTGAAGCTCAGTATAGAAAATAAGTATATAGATTGGATGTAGTTCAGAACTATATCATTCAAGGAATGAAGCTCTTGCTTTTCAGCCACAGCAATACATAAAAGTTAAATTATATATATATATATATATACATATTCTAATACTTCATAAGGAGGTGGTTACATTATTTATTGTAATCCTGATATAGAGTGGTTATATTATATTATAGTAATCCTGATACAGAGTTATGATTACATAGAATATTAAGTTTTTATGATCTATATACAAAAATGATTTTTATGTGTCAACTTTACTGTGCTAAAGGGTGCCCAGATTAAACATTATTTCTGGACTGTGTCTGTAAGTGAGTTTTAGATAGGGTTAGCATTTGAATTGGTAGACTTAGTAGATTGGAGGGCACCACCCAATATGTCGAAGGACTGAATAGAGCAAAAAGGTGGAAGAAGGAAGAATTTATCCTCTTTTTATTCTGCCTAGTTGAGTGAGCTGATATATTCCATCTCATCTTCTCCTGCCCTTGGACTGGGTTACATCGGCTCTGTTGATTTTCAGTCCTTAGGACTCAGGCTGGAATTACAGCACCAGCTGGGCTGAGTCTCTAGCTTGCAGAAGACAGACTGAGATTTCTCAACCTTCATAATCACATGAGACAATTCTTCATAGCCATAGTATATTATTGGCTCTGTTTCTTCAGAAAATCTTCATAAATACAGGTAGATTTCCACTTATTATAAGGAAGCTACTGTTTAAAAGAGCTGTTGGAAGTTTGATTGGACTGCCTCAGAAGGTTGTAAATTTCCCATCAGTGGAGGCAGTCAGTCAGAGTTGTACTGGGTATCCAGCATTGGTTAAGATTTGGTTAGTCTCTATGATAGAGACTCTTGAAAGTCTCTATGATTCATTGCTGATGGGGGACATCAGCTTCAAGAGACAATGGCAGAGTGAATTGGAAAGAACTTCAGAAACTACTTAGTCCCAATCTTTCATCTTTCAGAGAAGGATAATGAGCCACAGAGAATGCAAATGTCTCATCCAAGGTCAAATAGCTAATATGTTTTAGAGGATTTCCTTGACAGGAAGTTATCCTTTTGGTTTTATTTAGAAGCCAATAAAATATAACTGCATCCCCAGTGATCTGTCTGCCTATGTGGTGTGGGGGAAAGTGGACAATTACTGAATGCAGAAAGTCTTATTTCAGGGCTATTAACCTTTATTTGACACATATAACTCTCAAAAAACCTTTTTGTGTATGTGAAAAACTAAGCATTAACTACATTTTAAGTTTTAATTCATTTTGAAGAGGTTGTGCATATTTGTGACAATGGGAATGTGTTTCATAAGGCTTGTAACAAAAGTATCTTCTAGTGAGAGCAAAGGGGAAGATCAACAACAAGAGGTTAAGTACTAAGAGTTCTGAATTCACTTCCATTTGTTATCAGCCATTCCTTGTGGAACATGAGGCAAAAAAAGGTCTGGTGTTTTGTTGTTAGGAAGAGCAGCCACTCAGCTTGATAGAGTTCAGGAGGGTTCCCATGCTGACTGCTAATCAGCCATTATTCTGAGCCCCTAAGCACCCATCCCCTGCCTCACACCTGCTTGTGCCTTGGCTGCCCTCACCCTACACATACACACACATATACCCATTCGTATTGTAACTGAAAGGTTGACATTTTCTTTTTGTTGGTTGTATTCTGAGAATTAATTTCCAGGCCAAAATGATATGAGTCTTGTTCAACAAGCTGGTTTTAGGCCACCTGAGGCAATCTTCAATCTTCAGAATCTATTCTTTCAGTGAGTCAAGTTTTTGGTAATGACCGTAAAGTGGTGGAAAATTTCTTAATCACCTCTGCCATACAGTTTGGGGAACTTTTTATGAAGGCCTTTTATTAAGTCTTTAAATCCTTTCCTGTTATATTAAAAATACTGTCATAGCATTCTGCATAATGAGGTTATTCAGATAATGGAGGAGTTTTTTTTATCATTGGTGGCGTTGTGGCTTTTAAAATTTTCTAGTTGGTTGAAAGGATGGATGAAATCAAAAGATCTTCTCTTAAAACCTTGGGAATTATGCATGTGAGGCACTTAAATAATGAAGGGGTCATCATTTATGGAGTGCTTACTATGTACCAAACAGTGTGCTGAGTCCTTTATATATAATCATCTCATTTAATTCTTATACTAACCCTGTGAAAGAGTCCTTTTATCATTTCCATTTTACAGATGAGGAATTTGGTTGTTCAGAGTAGTGAAATGACTTACAAATCACATCACCAGGTCACAAGTGGTAGATTAAGGATGCAGACCTCAATCTGTCTAGTTCTGTTGGGAGCTGTAAAGGAATCAGAAGCTGAGTTTCATTTCCATCTTCGAAGAACCCTCCGGCCTGGATTCATACACACGCCATAGTGTACCCTAGGTCACTTCCAGGTTCTGGTCCAGTCTTGCTCTTATCACTTGGACCTGTTCTAGGATCCTCTGCTCTGTGAACTCAGCATTAGTCCAAGGTTGGGGTATAGTTCAGCAGCAATGGACACAGGGAATACTTGTACGATTGTGGAGAGACCTCTGTAGCTCAAAACCAGAAAAAACATCTCGTTAATAGCTGCTCTGCTCCTACCTCACTGTCCTCAATGGTCTGTCTCTTCTGTTCCCACCCTCCATCATTCCATTTATGTCTTATCTAGATTCTCCTACTTCCAGGTATAATCCCAAATCATCTTTCTTGATCACCATAGATACATATATTCCAAGTTAAAGAACACTTTGAATTATGGAGGGATTGAATTGAGAAAGTGAAGCTCAGGAGTGAGAGTAGGCATCGTACAAAAGCATCGTATAAAAGTTTCTTTTTCTTCCTCTGTGGGAGTATCTCAGTGTTTTGGTCATAGTAGACATTCAAAAAGCATGTGAATGGATTTATTTTATAACTTTTGGAGGAATTATGTCATGGTATAGCAGGGATGTTTATAAAATGCTTTGGAAGATTTTTCTAATTGGGGAGAAAGATGAAAAAATACTTATTAGACTCATTACTACTGAGAGTAAAGGGGGGGAAATTGAGTTTAACTTTGTAAAGATTGAAGAAAGGTTCTTATTCATGGAATTCCATTCCAAATCACTTCAACTTATATTTAAGAACTAATGACTTAGTTCTGGGAAGACTTAATTTGCTTCTGCTGTGTTAGTCATTGAGCAAAGCAGATGAAAGGCAGCTTTTTTTGATGCTCTGTGGTACATTTATTTTACATGTACTCCTGCCAGACATCTGCAGGATATGAATGATAGGACTATGAGTCAGTTACCTCTGGGGGCAGATTTTCTAGTAGTATTTTACTTAAAATAAGTAACAATGATTGCCACAATAAACTCCCAAATCCTAATGGCTTGACACACATAAAGATGTATATCTTTTTTTTTTTCCTAAGTTTTTTTTTATTTGTATCAGTCTGTATTTTCATGTATACACACATATATATATATCTATTTTTTTTTTTTTTTACTAATAATCATAGCTGTGTACATTAATGCGATCATGGGGCACCATACACTGGTTTTATAAACAATTTGACACATTTTCATCACACTAGTTAACATAGCCTTCCTGGCATTGTCTTAGTTGTTGCGTTAAGACATTTATATTCTACATTTGCTAAATTTCACGTACTTTTGTAAGATGCACTGCAGGTGTAATCCCACCACTCACTCTCACTCCGCCCATCCTCCCTCCTGCCACCCATCCCCCTCCCCCTTCCCCCTATTCATAGGTAATAACTGGGTTATAGCTTTCATGTGAAAGCCATAACTTAGTTTCATAGTAGGGCTGAGTACATTGGATACATTTTCTTCCATTCTTGAGACACTTTACTAAGAAGAATATGTTCCAGCTTCATCCATGTAAACACGAAAGAGGTAAAGTCTCCATCTTTCTTTAAGGCTGCATAATATTCCATGGTGTACATATACCACAATTTATTAAGCCATTCATCGATCGATGGGCACTTGGGCTTTTTCCATGACTTAGCAATTATGAATTGGGCTGCAATAAACATTCTGGTACAAATATCTTTGTTATGATGTGATTTTTGGTCTTCTGGGTATATGCCTAGTAGAGGAATTATAGGATTGAAGGGCAGGTCTATTTTTAGATCTCTAAGTGTTCTCCAAACATCTTTCTAAAAGGAATGTATTAATTTCCATTCCCACCAGCAGTGTAGAAGTGTTCCCTTTTCTCCACATCCACGCCAACATCTCTGGTCTTGGGAGTTTGTGATATGGGCTAATCTTACTGGAGTTAGATGACATCTCAAAGTAGTTTTGATTTGCATTTCTCTGATGATTAAAGATGATGAGCATTTTTTCATATGTCTGTAGGCCGTGCACCTGTCTTCTTCAGAGAAGTTTCTCTTCAAGTCCCTTGCCCAGCCTGTGATGGGATCACTTGTTCTTTTCTAGTACATTTTAGAAAGGTAACCTGGACCTATCAATCCTAAATGGAATTCTTGAATATTCTATGTAGAAATTTCCTCCAGATCATTTATCCAACACTGTTACTTTTTTAAGTGAAGGAGTGAGCACCCAGAGCAATTACACTTGAACTTGTTTATCTTCATTTTGAGTCCTCCACTTTTTTCATTAACTATCCATGTTTTTCTCCTGAATTCAAGATTTGGGCTTAAATATATGTAAATATGGCCAGAAATGGCAAAGAGTAGAGGTGAAAATTATTCCAACATCCTCTGTTTTTAAGTTAGCATTTGAACTAGCATCTTAGAAGTTAGTATTCTTTTTTTTTTTCTTTTTTAGAAACTCACACAGTGACTTTAAGGAAGCATTTACTTTCTTACAGAGTGGAAATACTTCCCTTAGTTCCTTGAATTGTTTTGGACATTGCCTAAATGGCTGTCATGAGGTGAGAATAATTTAAGTTCTGAATTTGACACGCTAGTTGGGTTACCATCTGAGTTTCCTCTGCAAAGTCTGAGAATAAAATGTCTAGACTGATTTTTCAATCCAGAAGCTCAAACTTCAAGAAAGTTGGGGCAGGCACAGCAGCCTGAGGAGATGGAGCGAGCCCAGCTGGGGCATGCATAGTCACACTCTTTCCATCAGATTAAACATCAATTTCAGCTTTTTTCTCTCCTGCCAGAAAAGAAATAAACTTATTCTTCCCATGATCCCTCCTCACCAAAACCTCTTTCTTTTTTTATTTTCTTTCTGGTCCTGTCCCGATTCTAGTTTCAACCAGTTTTCTTCTCTTTTCCTCTTTTGCTGAGTCTTTGGCTAAATGTTGGCATATAACTGTTCTGTTGAACTTTTTGGCTTTTTAATTCTGAACAGATGAGCAGAGTAGATACTTACCTTTGATTGATTGATTCATTCATTCAAGCCATAGACTTATCCTAAACGCTCATTGCACAGAATATACAAAATAAACAAGAAATGAAGGTCACTGTATTGCACAACCCCAATGGGCACCACTCACTTAGTGGTGCTGTGGGAAGTGGGTGGAAGGAGCTCAGGCATCCTTTCCTGATGGTCTCCACAGCTTGGATGCTGCAAGTGGCTTTCTTCCTTCAGCTCTCTGAGTTCTAATCAGCGAGCCCTGTTATGCCACAGAAGGAAGTAGCATTTCGTATCTGGGAGGATAGTACTCATGATTGTACTCTTTCAGGTTTTTCCTCCAAACAATAGTGTTTCGTGAAGTGAAGATGTAAAACAGGACATTGTTAAGTAACCCTGGTGGGCAGGTGGCCAGGGTGAAGGCTTTATGTTTATCTCACCTTCCCAGCACCAGAGTTTCTTCTACAGACCTCAAGTTTGGAAAAATTTTCATGTGCCACCAAGCTAACCATGTGTATTAAGAAAAAATTAATTTTGCTTTTTCCAGAGACACAAATAATAGCCAGCTGAAGGTTCAGTCAGTTTAAGAATACAATGTTACTCTATGAACCTGATTTTCTGGCAAAGTAAAACAAGGATATGAAAATATGTGATTCATGTGAGACTTCAAACATTATTAAAAAGAAAAGCAGGTTTCTATGTATTTATTCTAGCACATAATGTTATAATTTTTATTGATAGGTTGATTGTATTTATTTTTAATTGGCCAATAAAAATTATATGTATTTGTATATGTACGACTTGATATTTTGATATATGCATACATTGTGGAATGGCTAAATCAAGTAATTAACATAACTGGGTTTTTGTATTTTTGCTTTTGAGAACTGCTAGGAATCCAGGATTTTCTAATTGGAAACCATTTTCCTAAATTCCATAAGGACAGAACAATAGACTTAGAGCTGGGGTAATTTCTTCTTTGTACTAATACTGCTGACTCTCTCTGATAGGATTATGATCTGGAACATGGGTCATAGAGGCTGCAATTAGCAAGCCATTAGCGCAGGCTGTAGACTGACACAGTGCTTGAGGCAAAAGCACTCAGCTGAGGGAGAAGCATACAGGTCCATGCCTTCACTGAGAAGATGGTTTTCAAGACCACAGCATCGCCAAGTTTGCCCTTTTCATAGTTGTAAACTGATATCGCAATCTGAGGGACTACATTTAGTAATATTCCAGACACACGTGGCTGAGTTCATAAACTAAATAAGTGTTTAGATAATAGAAAGAACAAAAGGTCAGGCACAGGCCTGCCAAAGCTTGACAGCGACAGACACATTTACTCAGGAAAAGAAACAGTGATTTCCTTTTTTATACTTTGAGACAACATCTTCGAAGTCTCTTCAGTTACCACAAAATAATAACGTATCATCTAATGAAACATGAGGAAATAATTAAAACCTGACTTTGACTTACATTACAGTAGCTGGGTGAAGGTAAGTGGAATTTTATACATAAAAGTATTTTGAGCTTTTAGGGAGAAGATTGCATTAAATATCCAAAATGTGCTCACTCTAGATATTCTTGTAAGTAAAAATCATATTTAAATCACATATACTCCTTTTTCATAAATCTGAAGCTAATTCTGGCTGGAAATTGATTAAATTTAACAGAGCATGGAAATATTGCTAAGGTAGTGTCTAAAACGCTGGTGTGACAGGTAGGCATAAAAATCTTGTGCTGACTGCAGTGAAAAGTGAGACTGTAGCTAACAGGTTCACTTAAGGTAAGTCCACAGTAGAATTCCTCTGCTCAGATCCCTTTTGAATTAAGTGAAAAATAGTGCTATTATACTTGTCTTCAGAACAACCTCTAATACCATTCTCCTGCATCACTGAAGCTACACCCACCACTAAATTGCTCTTTCAAACCACTAAACTGTAATTCTGTCTAAAGGTTAATGATGCAAACCCATAACACAACATTCATAAATAAACAATTTCAGAAAGAGAAGCATAAATTTAGCAGCAAGCAACAATAATATTTACAATATTGTTTTAAGTGTGGGGATCACAAGTAACAGAGGATACCCCTTCGCTTTTTAGTAAAACCAATGGAGGAAAAGCTGGGTTATGACTCAGAAGTGATTTTTTTCCTTTAATCTGATACTTAGACATTAGTAACGGTGCCAGGACTTTTTATGACGAGGCTTGTCTACCTAGAGCTTTGGAGGGAATGAACTGAACTAGCCCTTCCATAAATGTTGGGAAATGGAAATGGAGACAGTGAGAGGAATGAGGAGTCCCTCTTCCCTCAGGCCGCACCAGCCTGGATTTCCAATACAGCATCCAGTGCAGGATCTACTCTTGCCCAGGGCATTGAAGTGCCAGTAGGGAAATGAGAAGAAGCCCAAGAGAGACTGTGGCTCTGAGATCTGTGCCAACTCTCTCCAACCACAATGTTTCCAATGGTTAAGGGGCACCTGGACGCCATTGCTCTGGAATGTAAAATGAGGAATTACCAGCTTAGTTGCAGTTCCTTGGAACTATTTTTGGTTGGACTTTCTGAATATTGATGACAGAAAATAATCAGCCTGAAGGCCCTTATTAAAGCATGAGCCCCTTTCAAAGCAGTGTGAAGCTTTAATAATCAAAATAGAAGGTTTCTTCCTGGTTCCTATCTGGCAAAAAGAGGGGTCTCAGGTTCATAGGCGAGAGGCTAAGTGAGTCCCTGTATCTCCTAACTGTATAGAAGCCTTGTACAATAGGGGGAAGATAAAAGGGATCTAAGCAATGGGAAGGTGACCTCCCTGACAATTTTTTTTTATTTTTTATTAAATCATAGGTGTGTACACTAGTGCAATCATGGGGCACCATACACTGGTTTTATAGACCATTTGACACATTTTCATCACACTGGTTAACATAGCCTTCCTGGCATTTTCTTAGTTATTCTGTTAAGACATTTACATTCTTTTTTTGGGATACAGGGCTCAAAGGTGAAGGGTAAATAAGGGTAGCAGGGGAAGAAGGTAAGTTTCACATATACCATTGTAAGATGCACCACAGGTGTAATCCCACCAGTCACCCTCCCTGCAACCACCTCTCCCCTCCCTCCCCTCCCTTTCCCCCTTTCCCCTATTCTTAGATTATAACTGGGTTATAGCTTTCATGTGAAAGCCATAAATTAGTTTCATAGTAGGGCTGAGTACATTGGATACTTTTTCTTCCATTCTTGAGATACTTTACTAAGAAGAATATGTTCTAGCTCCATCCATGTAAACATGAAAGAGGTAAATTCTCCATCTTTCTTTAAGGCTGCATAATATTCCATGTGGTACATATTCCACATTTATTAATCCATTCATGGATCAATGGGCTTTTTTCATGACTCAGCAATTATAAATTGGGCTGCAGTAAACATTCTGGTACAAATATCTTTGTTATAATGTGATTTTTGATATTCTGGGTATATACCTAGTAGAGGAATTATAGGATTGAATGGCAGGTCTATTTTTAGATCTCTAAGTGTTCTCAAAACATTTTTCCAAAAGGAATGTATTAATTTGCATTCCCACCAGCTGTGTACAAGTGTTCCCTTTTCTCCACATCCACACCAGTGTCTCTGGTCTTGGGATTTTGTGATATGGGCTAATCTTACTGGAGTTAGATGATATCTTAAAGTAGGTTTGATTTGCATTTCTCTGATGATTAAGGATGATGAGCATTTTTTCATATGTCTGTAGGCCATGCACCTGTCTCCTTCACAGAAGTTTCTCTTCAAGTCCCTTGCCCAGCCTGTGATGGGATCACTTGTTCTTTTCTTGCTTATACGTTTGAGTTCTCTATGGATTCTGGTTATTAAACCTTTGTTGGAGACATAAACTGCAAATATCTTCTCCCATTCTGAGGGCTGTTTCCTTGCTTTACTTACTGTGTTCTTGGCTGTGCAGAAGCTTTTTAGTTTGATCAGGTCCCATAGTGTATTTTTGAAGCTGCTTCAATTGCCCGGGGGAGGGGGGGAGTCCTCCTCATAAAATACTTGTATTTATTTACATTTTTGACACTTGTTTGGAATTCACAGTAGTATTTTTTTCCCAAAAATTTAAACCTGATTGAGATGGGTCATCATAGACCATTGGTTATTATTTTTTTCTTTTAGTGATACTTGATTTAATAATAAATGTTTCTGTGTGTGGTAGCGTTAGATGAATTAGTCATATTTACTTTATTCCTCCTTAAAGTGGCATTTTCTTTTTAAAGTCAACATAGCTTTGTAAAATGCCCAGTTGCTTACAGAACACGCACACACAAAATCTGTTTTTTTCTTATGTGTGCACTGTTCATACCTCAGAGTACGTGGATTGAACTGATATTAAGAATTAAGTTAAGGCAGCAAAAGGGCAAAAAACAGTCCCGCAGGAATCCCATGCCTAAACATCTAGCTTTCTCACCTGTAATGCACTGCAGGTACCTCAGAATATCTCAACTGAGCTGATATCAAATATTTAGCAAAGGCAAGTTGGGGGTGGTGGCTGACAGCTGTAATCCCAGCACTCTGGGAGGCTGAGGTGGGTGGATCCCTTGAGCTTAGAAGTTCTAGACCAGCCTGAGTAAGAGCGAGACTGATTCTCTATGAAAAATAGAAAAATTGGCCAGGCCTTGTGTAGTCCTAGCTATTCAGGAGGCTGAGGCAGGAGGATCACTTGAGCCTACGAGTTCGAGGTTGCTATAAGCAAGGCTGTCACCATGGCACTCTACCCAGGACAACAGAGTGAGGCTCTGTCTCAAAAAATAAAAATTAAATTAAAAAATAAATTAGGTAAGGCAGCAAAAGGGAAGACAAAGTCTCACTAGAATTTCCTGGCAGAATGACTCTCCCACACTGTCACTGTCACAGCTCAGCAGGGGTGTGGGAAGAAAGAAGGGAAGTTCTGAGACAGCCAGACGACCTGGGTCCAAATCCTGGCCCCGTCACACACTAATTCCATGGAGAGAATCTTTAAGTCTCACTTCACTTTTCTCTTTTATGTAATGAGACAAATAAATACATTTATTCCTCAAGAGACAGTTGTGATATAACTATTCATTTATGTTACATCTAATTAATTTATCGAAAAGGTCTTAGAAAAATTTCAGGTGTTTTATGTGACCGGTTATAAGATGTGTTAGTGGGCCGATGGCTTGGCACTCACTTCGTGCTGCCAAATTTCCCTTCATCTTCTACATTTGGTCCTCTGGGACTTTTCCCAAATGACATAATTAGCAAGGTCATATAAAATTCTTAAAGAAAATAGCCAAATCAGTTTTCTTCATTGAAATACACTTTAAATAAGAACAGCCCTCTGTTCAATGCTTAGTTTAACAGAAAGTTAAAATTAGCAGCATGGAACATTCTACCAATATTTTGTGCAATTGAAGGTATAGGAAACCATATTTGTAGTGTTCACTCAAACCAGTGGCTAGTTCTGGAAAATGGTGAATGGACACTAACCTAGAGGTAGTGTGGTATTAATGGTTATTCTTTTACATTGCCTTTAAGCCATCCTCTCTGATATAATTCAGGGCTCCTTATTCCTAAGTGTTATTCAGTGGGAAGGCTTTAATTCAAAACGAATCAAGAGCGACACAACTTGTCATACAGGTACATGCATGGTTGTTTTTGCTGATAAAAGTTGAACAATCGCATGATGAATTTCACCTTGAGAGGCTGACATAGAGCAAAGTAACCTCCCCAGTCAAGGTTTGCAAGCATGACTTCTAAGTTAGTTATTCACATTGGTTGTATTTTTTGAGGGTGACTAGACAAGGAAGAAGGGGAGGCTGTGGCCTGAGTCTCCTGCGTGGCGGCCACCTCTCACACTGTCTTTCTTTATTCCTGCAGTAACCTCGTGTGGGAGGTTTGAATCTCATTTTCCAAACATGGAAACTGACTTAAAGACTAAGCAAGATTATAAGACCTGCCCAGGACCCCAAGGTTATGGAGAGTGCTGTGCAGGGTGAGAACCCACATCTCTCTGATTCCGGAAGCTGTATTTTCCCAACCCTGCCCTTGTGCAGCTATCAGGATGTCCAATCTTTATTTCTCAGCTCTAGTGGCTTCAGTCTGCATCAGACTAAGATGGGGGAGGAATGCGATTTATGGAAATTTCCAAACGTACAGAGGAGTGGAGGGAGTTATCTGATGAACCATTATAGCCAGCTGTATCATTATCGGGCAATCTTGTTTCATCCATTTCACCACCAGTATGATTTGAAGCAAATTCCAGCTATCATTTTCTTTCCACTGAAAACATTTCATCATGTTGGCCTGGGTCCCCTTTGTGTCTCTATTTTATGGGGTGTATTCTTCAAATGGGAGTGTAAGGGGGTATCTCTCTTGCTGTTGGGGAAAAGAAGAGAAATATTTTCTCTTTGTTAAATTTCCCCATGTGTTGCAAGGACAATCCCAGGTAGTAAAATTAGTCTAAAACCTGAATCCCTTGAAAACATAAGAATCAACAATTCTGAGCAGACAAATACGATCCCGTGGGTAGCTAAGAATTTCCAGACAGGCCACACAGTCTGGCGCACACTGGAGGGTGCTGTACTTCCTGAGTGTGGACACCAGAGGGCAGAGCGCGCTGATTAGATTCTCTGTTGCAAACGTGCAAGTTGGGGGGGGGGGGGAAACAGCAGCAGCCTGTGAAACATGATTCCTTATGTCAATAGAAGGAGATTATTACATAAGGGAAAACCTGCAAAATGGAAGAGCTCGGAGCTGCTTGCCGATGTGTTAGTTCCGCTTAAATTCTGTTTCTGGGATTTGCAGAAGGGCTCTTCTTGGGAGGGTCATTTGCTTCACATCTTGTCTATTCCGTGGCAGAAACATCCTGTCCAGGGGCCTGGCCCTCCGGACTTGCTCGCAGCCTGCAGCTGGTTTCTAGACACTGCCCAGCTAACAGAAGCCCTGTGGGTCAGGGCAGGATTTGGTGCCTTTTTTAAATTAAATCATAGCTGTGCACATTAATGCAATCATGGGTTACAATGTGCTGGTTTTGTATACAATTTGAAATATTTTTATTGAACTGGTTAACATAGCCTTTATGGCATTTTCTTAGTTATTGTGTTCAGACATTTATATTCTGCATTTAGTAACTTTCACCTGTACCCTTCTAAGAGCACCGTAGGTGTGGCCCCACCCATTACCCTCCCTCTATCCATCCTACCCCCTCCCCTCCCCTCCCTTACCCCTTTCCGCATATTCTTGTGCTACAGTTAGGTTATAGCTTGACAGATCTGGTGCCTTTAGGTTTAGGGAAGCCCCTGCCTGTGCGTTTGTAATGCAGGGATCTCTCTGCCTGCCAAGCTTCCATCCGAGACCAATTATTACTTCCAGTTTCATTCTTCTGGCCCAACAGCAAGCCCCAGAGAGGGCGGCAGCCACCTACCCTGACATCTCTGGTCATCGATAGGTTCCTGCATGTAAGCATAGCTTTGTTCACTGTACCCCAAGGGGTGCTGGGCTGTTCTGAGTCAGAGCTCAATGAAAGTGCCTGCCACCCCGCACTTGTCTGAGCATGGAGCCAACGAGCCCCCAGCATGGGTCTGATTCCTCTGGTGGCCCATCCTCACAACAGCACCAGGACACACTGTCAGAAGCCACAGACCAGCCCCGCTCTGGTCTGCGCCATAGTGGCGGGCGTGCTGCGCCCACAGGGATGCTTGGCTCGCATGGGGAGCACATGGGACCCAGGTGTTAAGGTGGGCTCTGCCATTGCCATGGGGCACGATGACCAGGAGTAGAGTCCACTCGTCCTCCAGCTCTGCCACCGTGCCCAGCCCCCCTGCAGATGCAGAGCCCTGGAAGTGGCTGCCTCAGCCTCTGCAGCCCCTTGGTTTTCTGAAAGGAAGAATTCAAATTTGAAGTTCCTCGACGTGGCAGGCACGTTCCTTCACAGCCCAGCCAGCCTCCCTGACAGTGTTGACCCTGTTCTCCAACATATTGGGGTCACTGCTCCTTTCCAGCACCTTCCATGGCCTCTCATAGCCCTCTGCCTGCCTTCATCCTCTTCCTGTGCCTAAAACGCCCTTCACGGGTGAGGTTCTGCTGCTCCACCATCTCCTCTAAACTGGTGGCCTCTAGAGAGCATTTTCAGAGCTGCCTCCTCCTGCCACCTGCAGGCTCCTGCTCATGCTGCTCCCGTCCCTAGACTGACATCTGTGTGACACTTGGCATCTGTGTGGTCGGTATTTGCCCATATGTCAGCCGTGCCCACCAGCCCAAGGGAATCTCCAGGATGAGAACTTTTCCATACATGTTTTTGTACAAAATAAGTTCTCAGTGCTCACTTTGATTAATAAATGAATGGATTTCAGGGAAAAAAATTCCACCATGTAAAATGTTAGGAAAAAATCCTTTTGTTTCTTGCCTAAAAATTTTCCCCACATCCATTAGATTTAAATCTTTGTCATTAGTTTAGGATCCTGAGGAGAAACTGGCATTCATGTTTGGGAAAACTTGCTATTATTTAGCCTGTTTAAAAATGGGTTATTTAAAAAAAAGTTCTATAGAAATTATTACGTAAAGTCAAGTTTTCCCAATAAAAATCACAATAGATGTTTTTTCCATAGAACTTAACAAGCTAATCTTCAATGAGTGTATCAAGTCCCAGAAGGTAAGAATTATAAGTCTAAAAGAAAAGTGTATCTGTGCCTTTGCTCTGATAAGTGCACGCAGAGTGGCCTGGAGGACCTGTACACACAGCAGGTGCACCAGGGAGCCCTGGGGATGCTGTCATGGCAGCAATGGTGAAGCCAGTATTTTATATGATTTCTACTTGTGAATCGTCATTTTTAGCATACATTGAATTAATTAATTAATTAAGGCAAGAATAAGTACTATGGAGGTATGAAGAACAAGACAGGTACCCGGACCATTATTAAGAAAATCATTTCTGTCTAACAGGATGTCAGCCTATTATAAGACCTTAGTTATTTATAGGTCTACACTCCACATTGGTGCAAGATAAACTAAATAATGGCCTGACAAAATAGTAACAACAACAACAACGTATACTTACACAGTTCTTGGCATAAGCCAGGCTATTTAAAAAGTTTTTCAAGCAAATTTATTGAATCTTTGCAACCACCCCTGAAGTAGCATTTATAAGTTTCCATTTAATGCTTTAGGAAAACTAAAAAAGAAAGATTCAATTACTCAAAATGTCAACTTAAGTATGAGAAATGGGCATAAGAGACAAGTGTTATTAAAAATTGGTTGGTAGGCGGCGCCTGTGGCTCAAAGAGTAGAGTGCCAGCCCCATATACCAAAGGTGGAGGGTTCAAACCCAGCTCTGGCCAAACACTGCAACAACAACAAAAAGTTAAAAATCAGTTGGAAAATGACTATAAATAAAAATTATCTATCTAAACAGATAAAATATAAAATTAGTATGCTGTACAAGAATTATGCAAGGATTAAAGACTAAAATGTTATAAACTTCAGGAGAAAATGTAGAACATCTTTGTAGAAATGGGCCATTGAAGACTTTCTTTAACCAGACATAAAAAGTGAAAGTCAGATGGGGGAAAGTGGGTGTTTTTCTGTGTATTAGAAGGTGACAAACCTCACACCAGATAAAAATATCTCTGATACATGAGGTGACATGTAGCACACACCACCAACATAAGGTTAGTATCTAAAACATAGAAAATCTCTAGAAACAAATATGTAATAGACACAACAACCTAATAGGAAAAGGGGAAAGACTATCACGGGGCACAGCCCAGACTTGAAAACCAGAATAGCCAATAAACTTAACAAAAGAGGCTCCACCTCATAAGTAATGAGAAAACGCAAATAAAAGCAATAAGACACACATGGATTTCAAAACTTAAAGCATCTAAAGTTTTTGATAACATGAAGGAAGACTGATGCACATGCATTGTCGGTGGTAGAATACATTGATAAAACATCTCTTGAAAGCAACTTAGAGTATCTAGCAGATTTGAATTGTGTATATATTACACCCAGCATTTCTGCTTCCAGATATACCCCTCAGAATATGTGTGGCATGCCTGAATAACAGAAAATGCATAGATATATTTATTAGTATTAAGAAAAAATGAAGCAATTTAATTAGCTTGTAGGTAGAAGAGTGCATAGTAATAAATTGACAAAATGGAATATTATACACGTTAAATGAACAAGTTTTCTGTGAAAATCTTTCAGTAGCATGATGCACTGAAGTACTACTGCCTTATATAATAATTCTGTGGACCTATCCAGTGAGCCTGTTGCAATCTGGGGTGGGTGTACCACACCCTCTCACAGTGCACAACCTCTACCCACTGACAGGTAGGTGTACCACACCCTCTCACAGTGCACAACCTGTCCCTGCTGACAGGTGGGCGTACCACACCCTGTCACAGTGCATGACCTCTACCCGCTCACAGGTGGGCGTACCACACCCTGTCACAGTGCATGACCTCTACCCACTGACAGGTGGGCGTACCACACCCTCTCACAGTGCACGACCTCTACCCACTGACAGGTGGGCGTACCACACCCTCTCACAGTGTACAACCTCTACCCACTGACAGGACGTTGTACCACACCCTCTCACAGTGCATGACCTCTACCCGCTGACAGGTGGGTGTACCACACCCTCTCACATTGTACAACCTCTACCCACTGACAGGTGGTTGTACCACACCCTCTCACAGTGCATGACCTCCACCCACTGACAGGTGGGTGTACCACACCCTCTCACACTGCACAACATCTACCCGCTGACAGGTGGGTGTACCACACCCTCTCACAGTGCATGACCTCTACCCACTGACAGGTGGGTGTACCACACCCTGTCACAGTGCATGACCTCTACCCACTGACAGGTGGGTGTACCACACCCTCTCACAGTACACAACCTCTACCTGCTGACAGGTGGGCGTACCACACCCTTTCACAGAGCACGACATCTACCCACTGACAGGTGGGTGTACCACACCCTCTCAAAGTTCAGGACCTCTACCCGCTGACAGGTGGGTGTACCACACCCTCTCACACTGCACAACTTCTACCCGCTGACAGGTGGGTGTACCACACCCTCTCACACTGCACAACCTCTACCCACTGACAGGTGGGTGTACCACATCCTCTCACACTGCACGACCTCTACCCGCTGACAGGTGGTTGTACCACAGCCTCTCACAGTGCACGACCTCTACCCACTGACAGGTGGGTGTACCACACCCTCTCACAGTGCACGACCTCTAACCACTGACAGGTGGGTGTACCACACCCTCTCACAGTGCACAACCTTTACCCACTGACAGGTGGGCGTACCACACCCTCTCACAGAGCACGACCTCTACCCGCTGACAGGTGGGTGTACCACATCCTCTCACAGTGCACAACCTCTACCTACTGACAGGTGGGCATTCCACACCCTCTCACAGTGCAGGATCTCTCCCCACTGACAGGTGGGTGTACCACACCCTCTCAAACTGCACGACCTCTACCCACTGACAGGTGGGTGTACCACACCCTCTCACACTGCACAACCTCTACTCACTGACAGGTGGGTGTACCACACCCTCTCAGAGTACACGACCTCTACCCACTGACCAGTGGGTGTACCACACCCTCTCACAGTGCACAACCGCTACCCGCTGACAGGTGGGTGTACCACACCATCTCACAGTACAGGATCTCTCCCCACTGACAGGTGTGTGTACCACACCCTCTCACACTGCATGACATCTACCCACTGCCAGGTGGGTGTACCACACCCTCTGACAGTGTATGACCTCCACCTGCTGACAGGTGGGCAGCATTCTTGCCTCCGACCCTGCGACCCTGATCACTGATGAGGTCATGCTCCCATTGCAACAACTGAAAAACCCTCCTCATTTCAGCAGTGCCTCCTGGGAGGTAGAATTTCCAAATGGAGAACCCTAACTTGACTGTATGCCTAATTCTCCTGTTAATTATCCTTTCACAAAACCCTGGCTGTAAAAACATCTTCTCCCACCTGAGAGAATTCTGATAGTGACCAAATTTTTCCTTCATTATCTCAACCAGGGATGTCCAATCTGCAGCCTGCGGGTTGCATGCTGATTTTGTAAGGAATTTTTTGCTTATCTGTGGTGTCAGATACTATAAAAAGTGTGCAGGGAGCTTTTTTTCCTCTCTCTCATCAGCTCTTCGTAGTGTTTGAGTATTTAATGTGTGTGGCTCAAGTCAACTCTTATTTTTCCAATTGTGCCTTAGGAAAAAAAAAAAGGTTGGACACCCCTGACTCTGTGTGTAATTCAGATATGAGTATTTCTGACTTAGTTTTACGTAGCATCTGTCTGTTAGTATATCGTGACCTCATATTTTAACTTTTCTAAGCATATATTAAGTGTGATGGCAGTGGAAAGTGCTGGCACCTGCTTTTCTTGAATCCTTCAGGAAATTATAGCTCTGTGCTAAGAATATGATAAATGCAATGAAAAGATGTTGAAAGGTAGAATTCTAAAGAATAAATCCTGTCTTTACAATTTTCATTGCACTTCACTCAGCCTTCAGCAGGACGTGCACACACACGAATGCCGTTTTAAAGCATCATTACACTTACATGCATCTTCCACTCTGAGGATGGAGCAAGATTTCAAAGTGTCAGACAATTTTAAATGTCTCTTAGATTATGAGCAATATGAGAAGGAAGTCGGCTGCTGAATTAGTCCCTGAAGCTCATTTGGTCACAAAGTTGTGGATTGCTAAGACTTGGGAAAGCTGCAGCAAAGTGCTAAGTGAAGGAGTTGTAGAAATTAGAAGCCACCGTAGGATATAAATTAAGACTCTCTGGAGGCTAGAGAGATGTAGGGTTTTTTTTTTTTGTTGTTGTTGTTGTTGTTGTTAAAATATCTAGCCAATTCCTGAAAAATAATAAGTGGTTGCCATGGCAACTGTACTTTCCCACGACACGGGAAGAGCATGAAAAGGGCTGGGATGAGAGAAAACCACCTGGTTCTGCCTTTAATTTTAGAGAGATTCACCCAAAACGATTTGATAAAACAAATCCGATTTTATTCTCCTTTCAAACTGATTGTAGACTTTTTTGAAAGGGTCTTTTTCCTTCCTTTTTTTAAAATTCAGAACATTGAGGGGAATTCCAAAAGAAATGAAAGTAAGATCTTTTGGTATGAAGTACCTGGTTTGCTGTCCACATGTCTGTTTCGACCTCTGTGAAAGTGTCACTTAAACTATTCTGAGGCCACTGCCCTGAGACCACCCACTACTGGTGCTTTCCTGAGCCCCTGTCACCTGTTGAGGAGGGATTTGTAAAGGGACACATCATGTGGCCTTTGCTCTTTGTGGTTCACCTTCATGACGCTTGGAGAAATGAATTAAATACAGAGCAAATGAAGATTGGAGCTCCTGGACAGAGGAGCTTGGCTTGGAAGACAGAAGCCTGGGAATTAGGGGCAAGGCTGAGCGTGAAGGAGCCTGCAGGGTGTGGAGGGGGCGGAGCGTGAAGGAGTGTGCAGGGTGTGGAGGAGGCGGAGCGTGAAGGAGCGTGCAGGGTGTGGAGGGGGCGGAGCGTGAAGGAGGGTGCAGGGTGTGGAGGGGCGGAGTGTCAAGGAGCGGGCAGGGTGTGGAGCAAGACGTGTGAGTCCGTGTGAGCAGAGGTGTTAAGGAGTGGCGATCCCAGTGGGCATGGGGTGATGCCACACTGGGTGGACAGTGGGAGCCAGGAATGTGGACAGAGAGGCTGGACAGTGAGATGGGGCTGTGGTCAGGAGACATGTGACGGTGGAAGGATCGTCTGAGAACCCAGATGGGGATTTCCCTGCCCTTAAGAACAGGTTCCCTGGGTGATCTGTCCTGGCCTCTCTCTGCCCCAGTCTTTATAGCTGTGCACAACTACACAGTCACAGACTGGGTCTAGGGAAGATACAAGCCTTATGGGATGTGCCAGGTGGGTGACAGTGCCCCAGTCTGGGCCCTGGGGAAACAGAAGGGAACCTAAATTAGGGTAATTCAAGCAGAGTTTTTAAAAAGCACCAAATACAAGTTGGAGGTTGTAGGTTGGGAAGCTGCAGGGGTTGGTACAGGTGGGTGGGACAGGGGAAGCTGGTCGTTGCATGGAGAAGGCCACTTGGTGTACAGACGGAACCCAGGTGATCTGAGATGACCCACAGGAGGGAGCAGGGAGTACAGGTCCTGACCCCACTGTCTGGTCTCTGGCCAGCCCACCCTTTGCCTAATAGCTGTTGACTTTGACCTTGTTACCAGGCTCCTTCTGACCTAACCATGCGCCTGAGGTCCAGCAGACCACTCAGGGTGCGGGTTGGCTTGTGTCCCGTTTCCCTTGTACATCCTCACAGTACTTTCAGTTGGAAATATCCATGTCAGTCATTCCAGATGAAACCAACTGGCCAGAGAATCAGGCCCAGCCCCTGGAACTGGCTGCAGGCTGCAGGAACCTGGCAGTGACCATCCCTTATCAGGGCTCTGCTGGAAAGATGCCTTGAGCTTGTGTGGCTGGTGAGAAGAGGTAGGGTCCATATTCTCTTCTCCTTATTTTATTTAAAACATCTGAAACTAAATCCCTTGAGATGTTTCTGTATTCACCTAGTCCTGGATCTTAAAAATGTTGAAAACAAATAGCAGTCAGAATTTTGAGTACGGCTCAGGGTGTTAAAGTAGAAATGAAGAGAAAGGAAGGGGTTTGCTGGAGGTTTGGTCAAGTCAGCACTACCGAGACCTCCTTCAGCTGTCGCCAGTCCACACAGGCCAGTATGCCAAGGTGAGGGCAGGCAGGGCCACGCGTTCTGTCTGGGGGGGCCCAGGCCAGGAAAATGAGTGTGCCTGGCAGCAGTTTGAAGTATATTGGTGACCCTTTTCCTACATACTGTGATCCCAGCACAAGAATCTAGAAAGTATTGAGCCTTCCTATTACCCCTAAGACTGGTGCCCCTGGGGATCTGTCCTAACAATTGGCATACTTTTGAGAGCAGATGTGATGTTGATAATGATACTAACACAGGCGTCCTCAAACTGCGGCCTGCGGGCCACATGAAGCAGTGTGAATTGTATTTGCTCCCGTTTTGTTTTTTACTTCAAAATAAGATATGTGCAGTGTGCATAGGAATTTGTTCATAGTTTTTTTTTTAAACTATAGTCCGGCCCTCCAACGGTCTGAGGGACAGTGAATTGGACCCCTGTTTAAAAAGTTTGAGGACGCCTGTACTAACACAACAGGTCTGAACTTGACTGTTCGTGGGGAAATAAGGACATATGGTTACCCTGTCTCTGCCTCTCTCCTTGCCTCCTATATCATTAGAAGTTAGAGGAGGGAGCAGTGGCCATGGCATGGTGGGCTGGGCTGGCCAGTAAAGACTTCAAGGAAAGATGAGCCTTGGGTCACGTCAGCGGCATGATTCAGGTGGACAGGAGTGACCATGGAGACACAGCTGGAGCACAGTGATAACCTCCAACTATCTGCTCCATGTGCTGTGCAAAGGCAAGCTAAGCCCCTTAGAAAGTGCCATTCAATGCCAGGTGCTAATTATACAAGGAGCCTGTCCCTGTAGTTCTAGATATTGTAGACAGCCCTTGATGTTAGCACATCAGCTTGCCTGTGGTGTAAGCCCTGGCAGTTTGGAGTATACAGTGGACACTGGATGTTTACTCTGAAAGTCCTTATTAAAGGCTCCCAGATCACCTTTTCCTGGGAAATTCTCCCTGCTGCTTCATATTAGAAATGAACTTGAGTGGCCTTTCCCTGCTTCCCTGCGAAACAGCTGAGACCCACGATCTGCAGGGGGACGTCAGCCCTCCTGGGAAGTTACCCTGTGTGTGAAAACAGCAGCCCAGAAAACAACAGCCTTGCTCGTCTAGGGGAGAGAGACTCGCTGGAACCAGTCCTCGCAGAGTGACGCGGCCTGTGCCTGGGACTCTCACCCAGTGAGCAAGCAGCAGGGCTGATGAGCCAGGCCGGCGCGTGCTGCCTCCTGCCTCAGTCACACGTCTCTCCAGAGCCTCTTTTCTGTCTCTTCCATGATGATCCTCAGAGCCATGTTATTGTGTGTCTAATTTTGATACACTCTGTACTTACAGATTTGCGGAGAAGAAAACCAAAAATTCTGGGAATGTGCCCCAGTGCTGAATGCTAAGTTCTGGGTGGGAGACAAAAGCATTTCTTCAAAGTATTATGCCAGGGGTTCAAATCCACGTTATTTCCATAAAGAGTGACAAGAGTCACATAATTTCATCAACACAGTCATCATAAGCATGAAACCACCCCCATCTTCCCACCCCCATCCACACACACACACTCACCAAATTCCCTGAAATAACTCAAAGAGCAGAAAGTGCCTGGTCCCCGGGAGGGCCACTGACTGTCACCCTGTCCCTTTGGACATGACCTCTGCCAGCCACCTCTTGGAGACCACGTAGCAGCTCAGCCTGCGTTCAGTGATCCAGCTTGCTGGAGCTCGCCCTGCTGCCCTCAGCACCCCCCCACACACACATACACCATGAGGTAGCTTCTACAAACCTTAAAATAAAGAGCACACCCCTGTCAGTTTTGCCGGGCTGCTGCTCTGATCTCACCTTCACTGCTGATCATGGGAGCCCCCGTGAAGAGGAAACAGCGGCCCCTCAGGCAGGCGGGTTCCAACAAAACACTCCAAGTCCTCCTTCCTCTGCCTCCCTCTCCAGCTGCCGGACGGGGAGAGAGCAGCATGAGAGAGGCCGCACCCAGGGTTTCTGGAGGTTCACTGTCCCTTCCCTCTCTGGAGAGCTCTTAGTCTTTGGTTTCTGGTCACCCCAGGCTCAGCTGACATCCCTTCTCTTCCTTTTATTTTCAATACTCTAAGCCAAGCCCAAACTTCTGGACACTACTTAGCTTCAGCGTTTCTGAGATCCAGGGATCAATGGATATAGGGACATCTCAGTGATTTAGCTTTAGATGTTTTAAATGAAGGGAAAAGAGAATATAGCCACCCCTTGGGGAGGCTTTGGTCTGTATTATCTGACATGGTTGCCACTAATCACATGTGGATATTTCAACTTCAAGTAATTAAAATTAAATAAAATTTAAAATAGTTCCTCCAGTGCTAGCCACACTTGCAGTGTGCAGGGGCCGCAGAGGGGAGCGTGTCCTCTGCAGATACATCTCCTGGACAGAGCTGCTCCAGACAGCATCCGACAGGACAGCAAAGAGTCTGGAAGCCTCAGGGAGTGAGGGACAGTTGACGAAAGGAAGCCGGGGACTCAGAAAAAGGGTATGCAAATAATTCATCTCTATATCACGGAAACAGAGACTAAACTCTCAGGAGTAACTCCAGAGCTTCATGTAGACTAACTCAAGGAATGTAAAAAGAGTGTTTCAGCTCAACAAAAGTACAATATTTTTATCAGAACTGTTTAAAAAGTGGAATGTGATGACTCCAGGAATTATGGTTTTGTTTTTGTTTTTCATTTGAGATGTTCAAGTAGAGACTGATGTCCGATTGTGGAGAGGATTCCTGCCCTAAGCAGCATTCGTCAGAGGCCACGCAGAGAACATGAATGTTACAACCAGCTATATTTAGCCCCAATCCTGGGCCTGGCAGGGTTCTAACTTTATGACTTTCTGCTCAACTCACCAACCCCCTCAAGAGTCTCTTTCATAGAAAGGGAGATAGTAACAATAATTGTCTCATAATACCATTTGGGTCATTAAATGAGACAGCGTAAATGTAAGGTCTCAGGGCCAGCGCCTGACCCTGGCAGGCCCCCGTGGCTTTGCCTCTGGTCGTGGCAGAGGACAGCCCCACTGTGACACATCCCCAGGGCAACTGTCCTGCATTCACTGAAACCCCTTCCCACCCCAAAGATTGAATGAAAATGCAAGGAAATAACAATGAAGCTATTTTAAGAATCAACTTTAATCCTCCCTGATTTATGTTTTTAAGTAAATTAGTTACAGAGAAAAACTTTAATTATTAGTAGCAGATTACATTATCAAATGTCAAAAGCCCGAAGTTGAGAACCCTAGTTCTCACTTCCTTGCATTTGCTAAGACCTGTCAGACTTGAGGGTCACAACGCTTGCACAAGGTTTAAGGCCCCCTGTTTTATTTAGGAGCAATTTGAGTGAGACCAGAGTGCTTCGTTGGAAATACCTCCCCACCACATCTGTGCCCATAAAGATGTCTTAGACCAGGTAAAGTCTCAGCCTGGCATCCTAGGGCTGCTTTGGGGCATACCGCTCATACTTCCAGGGCTTGCTGAGTGCGCTTGCTGTCACCCAGGCAGGAGGAAAGTTTCTGTCAGCCTTCCCTGATGAAAGAAACCATGTCCTCTGGTTCGTAGGCAGTGAATAGCCCCCAGTTGCAGTTGTGTACCAGCAGGGACGGCCAGGGGAGCCCTTCCAGCATTCCCTGGTGGTTCTTGCTGGAGGGAGAGATGGGGTGAACTGAGCCCCTGGTGAGGGCCACAGGGAGCTGACACTGCACAGAGCAGGATCCCTCAGAGGAAGGAAGGAGCACCTGTCTGCATCCCCCATGTGCCTCCAGGTGGCCTCGGGAAGTAGGGTCATTGCTGGGGGCTATTCCCTTATCTTCTGACATAGCCTGGGGAGAGATAGAATCAGCCAGAGGGGTATAGGCGCCCCTCCTCAGCATCAGCCAGAGGGGTATAGGTGCCCCTCCTCAGCATCAGCCAGAGGGGTACAGGCGTCCCTCTTCAGAGTCAGCCAGAGGGGTACAGGCACCCCTCCTCAGCATCAGCCAGAGGGGTACAGGCGCCCCTCCTCAGCATCAGACAGAGGGGTACAGGCACCCCTCCTCAGAGTCAGCCAGAGGGGTACAGGCGCACTACCTCAGGGTCAGCCAGAGGGATATAGGTACACCTCCTCAGGGTCAGCCAAAGGGGTACAGGCGCCCCTCCTCAGCATCAGCCAGATGGGTACAGGCGCCCCTCCTCAGGGTCAGCCAGAGGGGTACAGGCGCCCCTCCTCAGCATTTTCATCATCACCCAGTTTCATACATGGACCAAAGAAAAGGTCAGAAAAGGAAAGATTGTACAAACATCCCAAGTCAGGCTCCATCAGGGATGTGTGATTGGGGTGAGAGGCTCACCCTTGGTGCCTCTCAGAGATTTCCAGGATGCTCTGTATAAAGGATGGGTGACAGGTGAAAGGGAAAGGGCATGTTCGTACGTCCACCCATAGTCTGCCTGCACCCCCCTGTGTACAGGGAACCTTTAGTTTGGTAGAATTTAAATTTCTCAAAATTTGCAAAAAATAGTACAAACCTTCTTTGCATCCTTTATCCCCATTAACAGTTACTTACATTTTGCTCTATTTGCTTTATTACTCTGTAGTTACCAATAAAAAGGACATTGTCTGTGCTGTCTCTTTCTCTCTTATTTTTTTCCCTTTTTAAAAAAATAACCTCACAGAGATCCAATCCAATTCTAAGGCCTTAATTATTTTTTTTCAAAGTTAGATCTGAATTTGTTAGCCCCGATGTTGGCGCATGGATAGGTGTGGCCTCAAAGGAGTTTGCAGAACACCCCATGGGGCGAGGTTGAGCTTCCTCACTCCTCTCTGCCGGGTGAGACCCAACCAGCTGTCACTGCTGTCTTTGCCACACTTTGATTATTACCACCAACTTTGTCTCAGATCTTTGAATGCTCCAAGAATTGGCAGTGAATGAAAACAAAAAAGAAGCAGATGCTTTTTGCCTCCTCCAGTTCATTGGCCACTCTGCGCTTCTTTCCTCCAGAGCTGGGTTGGACCAGTCCTCAGACGTGTAGCAGTCAAGTTGTTCTGTGTTTTCTGAGCAGTGAGAAAGCTGCCAGCATGGTCTGGGCACCCCGCAGATGACAGCAGATGGGCAGATGCCCTCCTGTTACAGGGAGGGTGATCTGATTTCTGCAGGGAAGAACCAGAAAGGCCATTTTCCCACTGAGACACAGGGCAGGGGCCAGAACCAGGATATTTATAATTGATACAATATTAGGATGTAATCCAAGGTCAATATTCTAATTTCATGGTTACAGTGGCATGTTGTATGACTATTGTTACCATGGTCCGGGGTCCAGACCAGGGTTACCCAGTGTGTTTAATTAGGTCTCCTTTCATCTATTTTTTTATTTATACATATACATGTGTTTATTAGGTTTTCATTTTTTTTGCCTTCACAAAATTAAAAAGACTTAAAATTTAATAACAATAACAATGTTTAGAATAAGGATTAAAAACAAAAGCCTTGTAAAGAATGAAGGAACATAAATACATTCAGAAAAGGAATCAGACAATTGTTTCATCGAAATATTGAGCAATAATAAAAATAATAATAATATTGCAAAGAAAGTAACATTCACATTGTCAAGTAAGAGTATGTCTATTATAGAATGCTTTGATACTGAGGTTCAGTATGGAGTCATCAGTTAACTTCTTATTACTTTTTGTAAGTATCAGAAAATAGACAACTAATATTTATAGATAAAAGTAAAAGATAATTTAAAAAAACAGATCATGCTAAATCTTATAGACAATAAGAAAAAGAAGAAATACATCAAAATCATTCTACTTGATCTGGGTACACCTGATACTAAAGTTGGAGAAAATGTATTATTATAAAGGAGAAATTACAAACATATGTCACTTATAAATGAGGATGCAATATCCTAAACAACATATTAAGAAGTTGAGTTAAAAATTAATGTTTAAGTAATATAAACATTTTCTTCTTTCTTTCCGTTGCATGATCTTTACAGTTTTCAAGGCATCAGACCAGTTTTTCTGTGCAGTGCCTGCCACCGTGATTTGTCTGATGTGTCCTTGTAATTAGAATTTGGCCGGAGTCCCACAGAAATGATGTGTGCCCTTGCGGTGTGTCACATGAGAGGCACACGGTACCAGTTGTCCCCCAGAGATGTTAATTTTGGTCTCTCATTAGGGTGGCATCTGCAAGGTTTTTCCACTGTGAAGCTGCTATTTCTTCTCTGAAACGAACAAGCTATTGGTATGGGAATTTGTCGAGAATTTTAATATCTTAGGTTCACTGCGTTTTAACCTCCAATTTGGTACCCATTGAGGAGTCCTGAAGCTGAGCTGTTACAGTGGGGCTGAATGCAGTTTCTTTTGGTCATTCTTGCCGGCAGCATCTGTTGGCTGGCGTTCTGCAGAGACACGGAGCTCATCGTGAGTGTACACGTCACGTCTGTGCCAGAGCTGTGCTAATTTCAGCACGTTTCCACTGCTAGAATGTGTGCGCTGGGGAAGGGCTGCTCTCTCCCTTAAACACCACATGCCTCACACCCCCCCCATATCACACGCCACACACCACACACACCCCACACACACCACACACATCACATCACATCAACCACACAACACACAACACACAGACATGTTCTGCCTAGTCATGCTGTGGCGGCTGCAGCACGCCCACTGTCAGACTCTTAACTAATTCTTACAGTAATTATCTATTCCAAAGTTAGTAAATGTAAAAGGGTAGCAGATAAGCGGTGTTGACACAGTGATGGAAACTTGGGGCGAGCTGTGGCGTGTGGTGGTGTGAGCGGGGCAGACCTGCTGTGAGCACGCGGCAGGTGCGAGAAGGTCCCCAAGCGTCGTCCTCCCCCGTCCCCTCTGTGCCCTTCCTTGGTGCCCACCATGTGTTTCCTGTCTTAGCTTACAGTTGTTTCCTTTCATTTCTGTTGGCACAAAATATTAAGTTTTTCTCAAGCCATTTCTAAGTGTGGAAAGGGAGATTCTGGGGAAGAGAATGTTGCACAATTAGAATCATTAAAAATTATATATATTGATGCATATGTACCCATAAAATGTCTACATTATATCACGGGCAGGTAGGTAGGAGGTGTCTCCAGGAGGACTCTTCCTTGGAGAATGAGCCGTTGCTTTGTCAGATTCCAGATGATTCTGGGGCCTGTTTGCCATCCCCGAGATGCTCTAGAATACAAATCCATAAACATTGATTTAAGGGGGTTGGGGCCGTGCCTGCCGGCCTGCAGCTCTGTGGGATCATCCGCGGAAGATGTAGCCCTGTTGCTGGACGGGCAGGTTACTTATCACAGAGGAGATAGCAGCCCAGTGAGATCTCACTCCTGTGTGGCTGATGCTGCAGGATGCAGTCAGGGGGCACTCTGTCCAGTGCTGGAAGAGTCGCGTTTTCTGCTTGTGTTATCTGGACATGAGGGGCTGTGTTCCCAACTATTTAGGGGGAGGTCTCATGGGTGTGAAGAAGGGACATGACAAAGTCCCAGTCCAAGCTGCAGAGGGAAAAAATCTGCATTTCTTACTCCCCGGGGGAAAGCAGAGTGGCGTGGCAGACCACCTGTCTTACGTCAGTCTTGTCTCCTAGACCCAGTGGTGTCCTGGGGCGGCCTCCTGTGGGACAGATGGCTGACCGCCACAGAGCACATCAGCCACACTGTCCTGCAGGAGCTGTGTGACCAGTAGTCCAGGCCAGGGAGCCGGTGGCCTCATACAACATCACAAGGGAGCTGTGCAGGACCCGTGCACGTGGGGCCCCAGCCAGCAGGTGCTCAAAGGCCCCTCCTGGTCCACTTGAGAGCCCCATTCCCCCAAAAGAAAGCAGACTGGCTCCTCCTTCTTGCCTCCCTTTCTACCTCTCATGTCTTTCAGCCTGTCTGAATCTCCCTGGAACTTCAAGGTCAACTCCTTTCTGAGCTGTTCTATAGAGATTTCAGTTCTAGTGCGTGAATTCTTGGTATCACAGCCCCGATGCAGGGTGAGCATTGCCCGGGACTGGTCACTGATAGTCTTTCAGCCATGTGGCCAGGAGTCCTGGCAAGGCATGCATGGGACCCTCATCTCTCCAGGTGTGTGACGTAGCTCTTGTGATCCACACCGTTGGCTGAGGATACTGAGGCCCAGTGTGCCTCAGTCACACATCCTAGAGTTGGAATCAGGGAGCTGGCTGGACACACGGTCTGTGCCTGTCAGCTCCTCCAGGCTGTGGGCTTTGTTGTAGCTCTCTGAGTACATAGCAGTAATTTGAGGAGGTGTCATCCACTACTAAAGTGTTTCCATGACTTCTCCACGGCAGTGGTGGCCACTTCTGACCTGGAAGAATACCTCCTGCGGGGGGTCTCTGCAGCCTGTTGATTTTGGGTGTCTCTACTTGGACATATCTTTGCCTGTGTAGGATCAAAGCTGTAAGCAAACTCTTTGTCCTTAAATATATTTTCCCCAAGTCAGCATCCATCATAATTAAATAGTAAGAGGAGGGAGGAAGTGGACAGGCAACAGCAGTGCCTGGGAGTTCACCTGCTTGTCCAAGAAGCCCCCACTCCACGAGAGCCAGCGCAGGAGGCAGCGTTCGCAGGGGGGACCTTCACGGGGTCCTTGCTGGCTTTCTGCCTTGTCAGGGGGCAGACCTCTGTGGTGTGCAGCGGCTGTGGGGGGCGTCATCTGGAGGTGTCAGAAAAGCCAGCTGCAGAGCGGGGAGATGGTGGCGGAGAGGGGCGTGCTGACTGGGTTTATGAGGAGATGGGGGGCACCCACTCATAATTCACACAGAACTACAAGCCCCTGGCTCTGGAGCTGACCCCCTGGCGTGTGCAGGCAGATGGCTCAGCGGGGGGATGGAGGAGGCTGGACTCGGCTTCTGTCCTGGGGTCTCCAGCTGGAAAGAGAAAGGACTGACGGGTTAAGTGCTAAGGTGACAGCTCAGGCCCTGCTGACTTCAGAGATGATGATGAAACCTTGTCAAAGACAGTGATGAGTAATACTCGTCAGAACGGGAAGGCAGCTGGGTGCTGGGAAAAGTGAATGGGACGCGGGTCACGTCCTCACTGTGTTTCTGCTGAGCACAAAGTTTACCCGTGTGCTGTCGACTCAGTGGCATATGTTGTAGTGAAAAGCGGTAAATAATTCCATATCCCCTTTTTGCAGATAAGAAAAATTCTCACACATTGAGTGACTCAATAAAGCTCTCCAATTGTCAACGTAGTGATTTCGGTTCTAGAAAATAATAGGAATTGAATTCAAACAGGGGGTATTTCTGTGAGAATCATCACATATCAGTTAAGCAAGTTGTCAGAATGAAATCTTTTTTTTTTTTTAATTATTTTTTTTAATTTTTTTTTTTTATTATAGATAAAAATATGCACCATAGATGTGGCCCAACCCATCACCCTCCCTCCACCCAAACCTCCCCCCTCCCTTCCCTTTCCTTGGTCCTTTCCTCATAGTCTTGAGGTATAGTTGGGTTATAGCCTTCATGTGAAAGCTATAGTTTAGCTTCATAGT